>CAUYLG010046061.1:0-35866 GCA_963573385.1 Cacajao melanocephalus | reverse complement strand
AACCAATATTTTATTTAAACCTGTGAAATGCTATGCAATCCTGGGCAGTAGAACAAGAATCCTGTTCTCTCTCCCTCTTTTTCTTCCTCTTTCTTTCTCTCGTACATTCTTTTTTTTTCTTTCTTTCACTCTCACTTTCTTTCCTCTCTTTTCCTTTCTTTCAAAAAAAAAAAAAGAAGAAGAAAAAGGCAAAGAAAGAAGGGAAGAAAAAAAGAAATCTTATCCACTATGGATAATTTTAATATTATGGTATATATTCCTCCAGATTTTTCTATGCACACATTGCTCTGTGTGTATGTGTGTGTTTTTTACTATATAATACTATATAATTTTCAAAAGCAAAAATTGAGTCACACTGCATCATATTGTAGAATTTGCTTTAATTAATCTACCACTATGTCTTGACATCTTTCCATGTCAGTACATCTAGATTTATCTCATTGTTTTAATTGAATTAATGTGCTAATTTTATATTAGATACAATATATACAGAATTGAGGCATCATCATTGTCTCATGTCTGGTTTTTTAAATTTAGTAATTGATTTATTTTTTAAATAATATGATGAGCCTCTCATTCCTTATAGACATTTATGTATTTCTGTAAGCTGCTCTAGTAATAAGATGGTCTGACTATCAGATAAGATGGTGTGATGTTGATTACTTTCTAGTGGGTAGATTCAATGCCAAATTTCCTCATTCATTTATGCCAAAATGTGCTTTTATTCTACCCTCTGTTGAGGGTCTGGACATAAAGATGAAAAGGTTTGGCTGGGCGCAATGGCTCATGCCTATAATCCCAGCACTTTGGGAGGCTGAGGCGATTGAATTACCTGAGGTCAGGAGTTCAAGAGCAGCCTGGCAATGTAGTGAAAGCCCATCTCTACTAAAAACACAAAAATTAGCCAAGCGTGGTGGTGCGTGCCTGTAATCCCAGCTATTTGGGAGGCTGAGGCAGGAAAATTACTCGAACCTAGGAAGCAGAGGTTGCAGTTAGCCAAGACTACACCATTGCATATCAGCCGGGGTGACACACCGAGCCTCCATCCCAAAACAAAAATGATCAACAGGTTTTTTTTTTTGACAGAATTTTTTTTAAATTGACAACTCCTTTTTATTAATAAATTAATAAAGTTTCCCCAGAGTAAATGGAAACTTGGTTTCCTTCTTATGGATTTAGAATACAGGAAAAAATAATTAATTTGATAGCAGCAACCAAACATTTAAAAATGTTTATTTGAGTTGAGTTCTCAATTAAATATCTTTCAAATGTTTATTTGGAAGGTGCTGAGTTCATCTGGTTCATGAAAAAAAAATGTTTAATTACCAAAGAGGAGTATAACATAATAGTGGGATAATTTAAGCGTTCAGGGTAACAAATGTTCTCTAGAATTTTTTAAACCCTCACTTCACTGCATTGTATTAAACTAGTTTTCCCTCAATCCCTTCAATTACTTCTTCAAAAACATGTTTATAGATTTAGAACTTTTGAAAAATTTGCAAGGAAACTTACGACTTTATTTCAAGCTGGTGATGGTCTTTTCTGCTGTTTGTCCTAGTCTGTGGGGGGTCTTTTGAAAGTGGGAGTTATGGTTTGGGTACTAAATTCAGTATGTCTTCACAGAATCATTGGGATGCAACTGATCAAAAGTCTTGGAGTCCAGGAGTTTGACATTGCCAGGAACGTTCTAGAACTGATCTATGCACAAACTCTGGTGTGGTAAGTATTATGACTTAGCAAAATGCCCAGTGGTTCCTATGTGACTGTGGGGTTGGTTGTTTTGGTGGCAAAGCCCCAGAATCTGTTGTTTTTAAAGCTGCATGAGTGATACTCCAACCAGCCAGTCTGAGAACCATGAATTTAGCATCGAGACTATTATTTTCCTTTAGGAGAGCTTAAGGACTTCAGACAAGAATGAGCATAGAGCAGGGATCTCAACCTGGAGGCCCACAGGTCGTGTCCAGCCCTGCAGGTGTGTTTTGTTTGCCCCTAAAAATTTGAATTAACCACTGCTATAGTCTCAATGTTTAGGTCTCCCACCAAATTCATATGTTGAAACTTAACTTCCAATGTGATGGAGGTAGGGTCTTTGGGAGGTGATCTGATCTTTGACATGGCTTTTAGGAATGAAAATAGTGCCCTTATAAACAAGGCCCGAGAGAACCCTTGCCCCTTCCACCATGTGGGGACATGGAGAGAAGGCAACATCTAGGAATCACTAAGCAGGGCCTCACCAGACACCGAATCTACCGGCACCTTGAACTTGGACTTCCCAACCCCTAGAACCGTAAGAAATAAATTTCTGCTGTTTTGTTTATTTATTTTTATTTTTTAGACGGAGTCTTGCTCTGTCACCCAGGCTGGAGTGCAGTGGCGCAATCTCGGCTCACTGCAACTGAACCTCCACCTCCCAGGTTCAAGCGATTCTCCTGCCACAGTCTCCCAAGTAGCTGGGACTACAGGCATGTGCCACCACGCCCATACAATTTTTTGTATTTTTAGTAGAGACAGGTTTCACTATGTTGGCCAGGCTGGTCTCAAACTGCTGACTTCAGGTGATCCACTCACCTCGGCATCCCAAAGTGCTGGGATTACAGTCATGAGCCACCACGCCCAGCCTCTGGTGTTTATAAGCCACCCAGTTTATGATGTTTTGTTATAGCAGCCTGAATGGACTAAGACAACCACCCATATTTAAACTTCAGGAGATTTCACATAACACTTAAATTTCTGGCTTCTCTTCAGAAAGATCTGTGGCAAACTGAGCTTCTCCAGTTTGCCACAGTCTCCAGCTTTAACTGTTGTCTCCTAGCATCGATTTGCCATTTTTCATTGCCTTTAGGCTGTTAGTTTGGATGCAAACTTTACTTTGCATCCATGTCTCCACAGCAATGGGACAATAAACAGAGGCAGAGAGGGCTGTGTGTTTCTTATATCTGATATACCATTTGGTGGGTTCTCTATAGTTTTTGGGCATTGAGAATAGCTATCTGGGTGCAGCAAATATTTTTACACACTCACCTGGAAACTACAAACCAATAGTCAGTGGCTGTCTTTCCTTATTTATTTATTTATTTATTTATTTTGAGACAGTCTTGCTCTGTTGCTGAGGCTGAAGTGCAGTGGTGCAACCTCCACCTCCCAGGTTCAATCAATTCTGATGCCTCAGCCTCCCAAGTAGCTGTGACTACAAGCGTGCACCACCACACCTGGCTAATTTTTATATTAGTAGAGACAGGGTTTCACTATGTTGGCCATACTGGTTTTGAGCCCCTGGCCTCAAGTGACCCACCTACCTCAGACTCCCAAAGTTCTGGGATTATAGGTGTGAGCCACCATGCTCAGCCTATTTATTTATTTTTGAGACAGGGTCTCACTCCGTTGCTCAGGCTGGAGTGCAGTGGCGTGATCATGGCTCACTGCAGCTGCAACCTCCTGAGCTCGTGCAGTCTTCCTGCCTTACTTTTCCTTATTTATTTTAACATGATTCAGTTAACACCAGAATTCTGTATGGTGAATCACATTCCCAGGTTCCATCTGACAGGGTGTTGCTAATTTGCAAACACTGGGTTTGGAATTGGGTAAACTGAATTCTGAGGCTGGCTCTGCCACTCACAGAGGTCGCTGTGCTTGTCTGAGCCTCAGTCTCATCTGTAAATGAATATAATAGCTGCCTTTGAATCGTGCTGAGGATTAAATGCCATGGTAGATGAAAACTGCTTTGCAGGCCAGGCACAGTGGCTCATGCTTATAATCCCAGCACTTTGGGAGGCTGAGGTGGGCGGATCACCTGAGGTCAGGAGTTTGAGACCAGCCTGGCCAACATGGAGAAACCCTGTCTCTACTAAAAATACAAAAAATTAGCCAGATGTGGTAGTGCATGCCTGTAATCCCAGCTACTCGGGAGGCTGAGGCAGGAGAATTGCTTGAACCTGGGAGGCTGAGGTTACGGTGAGCCGAAATGATTGTGCCATTGCACTCCAGCCTAGGCAACAAGAGCAAAACTCTATCTCAAAAAAAAAAAAAAAAAAAAGCAAAAAAACCCAGAAAATTGCTTTGCAAATGCCAGTATGTCATACAACGGAAGAGTGTTTTATTTTCTGACTCTTTAAAGCTGCCCTGGGTGATCTGGCTGTCTGCAAATAACTCAGTGTTAATGAGTTTGTTTTTTTTAGAGACAGTGAGGACCTTTCTTTGGCAGTTTAGGTGATATATTTGCATGCTGCTATGTCACCTGCCGGCAATTTAGCAGTTTACAAAGGCCTTTCTTCCACATTATTTCAACTAGGATGTCACTGGACAAGTTACATAAACACTTTCTAAACCTTAGTTTTCTAATCTTTAAATGGTAGAGATACCTACTCACAGGGTTTTTGAGAGGATTAAATAGACATGGTGGCTCACGCCTATAACCCCAGCTCTTTGAAAGGCTGAGGCGGTTAGATCACTTGAGGTCAGGAGTTCGAGACCAGCCTGGTCAACTTGGTGAAACCTTGACTCTACTAAAAATACAAATTAGCTAGGTATGGTAGCATGTGCCTGTAATCTTAGCTACTTGGGAAGCTGAGGCAGGTGAATAGCTTGAACCAGGGAGGTGGAGGTTGCAGTGAACCAAGATCATGCCATTGCACTCCAGCCTGGGAGACAGAACAACACTCAGTCTCAAAAAGGAAAAAAAAAGAAATTACCATGATGACTTCTGGGCCTTTGAGATTTTTGTTGATAAATCATGAATAAGCACAATCGAAAACAGATATCTTTTTTTTCCCCCATGGTTATTACAGTTCTTACCTTTGTGGTTTTAGGAGAATATTGCCTTTGATGATGAGTTTTACAAGAAGATAATATAATGACAGAAAAGGCTGTATGTTAGGGACAGTGGTAGAGGTGAGGTGAGGAACACGTTTCCCAAGTTTTACTCTGTTGTGCACCAGTCTACCTATTTTTTGGTATAGTGACCTTTCACCTGCACTATTACCTACTTAATTTTTTTTATTATTTGCCTTTTTTAAAATCAAATATATATTTTTTAATGCCATGGTAGATGACAATTGCTTTTCATTGGCTTCCCAAAGTGCTAGGATTACGGGAGTGAGCCACTGTGCCCATTTAATCCTCTCAAAACCCTGTGAGTAGGTACTAGTATGTCTACCATTTAAAGAGTAGAAAGCTAAGGTTTAGAGAGATTTTAAGTAACTTGCCCAATGGCATCCCAGTTGAAATAATGTGGAAGAAAGGCCTTTGTAAACTGCCAGACTGCTTTTCCCAACATCAGCAGTCTCCCTGAGGTAAGACCCCAGATGGCAAAACATCAGGCATGCGCCATCACGCCTGGCTAATTTTTGTATTTTTGGTAGAGACGGGGTTTTGCCATGTTGGCCAGGCTGGTAGCGAACTCCTGATGTCAGGTGATCTGCCTGCCTCGGCCTCCAAAAGTGATGGGATTACAGGCATGAGCCACGTGCCTGGCCTCTCAAATACATTTTTAAAGGAATCTTTATTTACAATCATAAATGGAAAGACCAGTGCCATTTGAGAGAAATCACAAATAACTGGAAAAATAAAAGCAATCCCATGCCGAATAGTCATTACATTCTAGCAAGATAATACTGTCTGCCAAGGCTCTCAGCCCAAGGCCTACTCCTTTTTGTCAAAAAAAAAAAATGGGAGATTGCCACATGTTAGGAGTTAAGGCATTCTAGCACCACACTGAGATTTTCACCTTTTGTTGCTCAAGAGCGCTGAAGGAGAGTTGGAAAGGGAATGCCTTTCTCATTTGGAACTCAATGCTTTTGAATGCCTTGTCCCTACAGGACCTCAGACCTTCTTGAATACCATGGGGGAGCAAGAAGGAGGAGGGCAAGGCATAGGGTATGCCTTAAATTTGCTACTTGCTAGCTTAGGGCATGCTGAATACCATCTGTTGGTTTAGTAGGTGGGTGGGTGGTTTCTCTATAAAATCTCCTTTCTAAGCCAGGCACAGTGGCTCATGCCTGTAATCCCAGCACTTTGGTAGGCCGAGGCGGGTGGATCATGAGGTCAGGAGTTCAAGACCAGCATAGCCAAGATGGTGAAAACCCATCTCTGCTAAAAATACAAACAAAAAGTAGCCAGGTACGGTGGCAGGCACCTGTAGTCCCAGCTACTTGGGAAGCTGAGGCAGGAGAATTGCTTGAACCTGGGGAGTGGAGGTTGCAGTGAGATCGCACCACTGCACTCCCGTCAGGTGACAGAATGAGACTTCATCTCAAAAAACAAACAAACAAAAAAAACTCCTTTTCAGAGCTGGGAAGAAGGTAGCTGTGGATACTTGGTATGGCAGGAATCTGCCTAATTTGCTGGGATGGAAGCAGGCACCCCCTGTATTAGTTTGCTGCGGCTGCCGTAACGAAGTCCCACATACTGAGTGGCTTAAACAACAGCAATTTCTTATCTCACAGTTCTGGAGACCAGAAGTCCAAGATCAGGGTGTGGGAAGAGTTGGTTTCTTCTGAGGGCCATAAGGAAGGGTTCTGTCTCAGGCCTCTCTCATTGGCTTATAGATGGCCATCTACTCCCTATGTCTTTACATGGTCTTCCATATCTCTGTGTGTCTATGTCCTAATTTCTTCTTCTTCCTTTTTTTTTTTTTTCGAAATGGAGTTTTGCTGTGTCATCCAGGCTGCAGTGCAATGGCGCAATCTCGGTTTACCACAACCTCTGCCTCCTGGGTTCAAGGGATTCTCCTGCCTCAGCCTCTCAAGTGGCTGAGATTACAAGCATGTGCCATCATGCCTGGCTAATTTTTGTGTTAGTAGAAATGGGGTTTTGCCATGTTGGTCAGGCTGGTCTCAAACTCCTGACCTCAGGTGATTCACCCACCTTGGCCTCCCAAAGTGCTGGGATTACGGGCATGTGCCACCTTGCCCAGCCTCCTAATCTCTTCTTTTAGGGACACCAGTTGTACTGGATTAAAGCCTGCCATAGTGATCTCATTCTACCTTAATCATCTCTCAAAGGCCCTGTCTCCAAATACGGTCACATTCTGAGATACTGGGTGTTAAGACCTCAACATACGGACTTTTGGGGAGACACAATCCAGGCCACAACATCTTTTTTCTCTTCCCTCCAACCACCCAGATTCACCCCAACTCCTTGTGTCTCCCCTCAGCCTCTGACACTCACCCTTTCTCCCTCTCAGGATTGGAATCTTCTTCTGCCCTCTGCTGCCCTTTATCCAAATGATTATGCTTTTCATCATGTTCTACGCCAAAAATGTGAGTCAGTCCGACATTGCCATCAATCAGCTTTGCTCAAATGCCTGTGACCTGGTGGCACTTAAAGCTGGGGAAGGGGACTCTGCGAAGGTCTCAGGAAGCTGGGCCTGGCTGGGGTCCCTCTGCTGCTGCTCTGGCTGCAGATGGGAGGGGACTGCCTCTCTCTCTTCAGGTCAGCCTGATGATGAATTTCCAGCCTCCAAGCAAAGCCTGGCGGGCCTCACAGATGATGACTTTCTTCATCTTCTTGCTCTTTTTCCCATCCTTCACCGGGGTCTTGTGCACCCTGGCCATCACCATCTGGAGGTAAGAAAAGGTGGCCTTGGGTGAAGTTTTAGAGACTGGGTGGAAGGGTGTGTACTTTAAAATGTGGGTTTTATTATAATTCAGATGTGGTGAGGCCAGGTACAGTGGCTCAGGCCTGCAATCTCAGCACTATGGGAGGCCAAGGTGTGTGGATCACTTGAGCCCAGGAGTTCGAGACCAGCCTGGCCAATATGGTGAAACCCTGTTTCTACTAAAAATACAAAAATTAGCCAAGCGTGGTGGTATGTGCCTGTAATCTCAGCTACTCAGGAGGCTGAGGCAGGAGAATCACTTGAACCTGGAAAGTAGAGGTTGCAGTGAGCTGAGATTGCACCACTGCACTCCGGCCTGGATGACGGAGTGAGATGCTGTCTAGATAGATAGATAGATAGATAGATAGATAGATAGATAGATAGACAGACAGACAGACAGATAATCTAGGTGTGGTAAAACCCAACAGATCAGGAATGACCACCAGTAAAAAGACAGTTTATTACTCACAGTTCCCGAGAAGAGGGGGTATAAGGGACCACACAGGGAAGCCTCGGGATTGGTCAAGAGGCAGAGGGAGTAAGGGGAAACATGAGCTAGAGCCTTTGTTGTGGTTTTCTATGGTAAGGAATGGGCAAGGCAGGGGAAGCAGGTTTAGGATTGGCTGGTTTGAGTAAGCTGTGGGATGTGGGGCTGTCCTGAGTCATCTGGCACCTGGCCTGGTGTGATAAGGGCAGGGGAGTGGTGGCCCAGAGTGCAGGAGGCTGATAAAGGGGTGTGGGATCTGGGTTGGTTGGTTTGCATTTGAAAGGTGTGCTTTGCAAGCTAGCCCAGGGAGCTGGGGTCATTAAGACCCCAGATGTTAAAACATCAGAGTAAACAGGCTTAATACAGTGTCTAACCTAAGTTCCCTTGCTAACCAACAGACACTAAAAGCCAGGGAGGGAATATATCCTAGTTTGATCACTACCCATCCGATGCCCATAGTCAGGAGTAGCTTTCTCACTTCCGTCAAAAACTGAAGCTTCCCAGAATGGGGAGACACGCCCGCCAGTTCTTCACATCTGGAACACAACTTAATCTAAGTTAATGGAAAAGCAGGACTGATCCAGCTCCTCCCACCTCTCCAACCCCACTTCCCTTTGGCTTACCCCAGCCCCACGGCTCTCACGTCATTCCTGGAAGCAAGCAAACCATGGGCAGAGTCCTCTGAGTGAAGTCCTCTCCCCACTCCCTTTGCTTGGCTGCCTCCTCTCCACCCTCTGATTCTCAGCTCCAAGGCCCTCTCTAAGATCTGACCTTCACAGCCCATCTTGTCTGCTGTCAGTTCCCCACTGCTTCTCTCTCTCTCAAGCCTGAGTTTCTTTCCTTCATTCCATCATTCATAATCAGGAATGCCTCTGTGCGAGTCTTTGTTTAATTGTTACTCAACGATTGTCCATTTTTCGCACCAGAACATAAGCGCAATAGGGCACAAACTGTCTGCCTTGCTTAATATGGAGTTCCCAGAGCCTGACTAGAATAGCGCTTAACAGAATAAACCATGGTTGAATGAATAATTGAATGAATGAATGAGCAAGGGAGATGATTTTTAGGACATACGTGGAACTGGGACCCTCAGTTCCTTGCTCCACAATATCCTTTCTTCTCTTGGCATATCCACTCTCTTCTTTCTCTTCCTCACCAGTTCCTTGTTGCCGTATAGTTTCTGCTCATTCCTCCATAGCTAACAGGGTTCCCTCTTTATGCATCTTAATTCAAGTTCTTTCTTTGAGATGAGACCTCACTCAGTCACTCAGGCTGGAGTGCAGTGGCGCAATCACAGCTTGCTGCACCCTCAAACTCCTGGACTCAAGTGATCTCCCACCTTAGCCTCCTGAGTAGCTGGGTCTATAGGTGCACAACACCAAGCCTGGCTAATTTTTTGTTTTTTTGGTAGAAATGGGGGTCTCGCTATGTTGCCTAGGCTGGTCTCAAACTCTTAGCCTCAAGTGATCCTCCCGCCTTGATCTCCCAAAGTGCTGGGATTGTAGGTGAGCCACCACACTCAGCCTTAATTCAAATTGTTTTTTTTAGACAGGGTCTTGCTCTGTTGCCCAGGCTGCAGTACAGTGGTATGATCACAGCTCATATTTTTTTTTTTATAGAGACAGAGTCTCTCTATGTTGCCCAGGCTGGTCTTGAACTTCTGGGCTCTGGCAATTCTTCCACGTTGGCATCCCAACGTGTTGGGATTAGCGGCATGAGCCATAGTGCCTGGCCTTAATTCAAGTTCTTAAGAAAGAGAGTCTGACTGCCCCCATTCAATCATTGAGCCAAGTTACTGCAGAAGTCACTGCCTGGCCTTTGGATTGGCTGCTGTTGGGTCAGGTGATCCCTGTGATCCAAGAGCCAGTCCTTGGGAGTGCAGGTCACCCCAGCAAGGCTGTGAGTGAGAGAGTTTCTTTGGGAAGGGGGTGTGAGTGGATCAGGCAGGACTTGATGTTTTCAGTCCCAGAGTCCAAAAAGGACACCCTGATTCTAGAATAACCATCCCTGAGTCTTGTGCTAGAGATGTTCTTCCATCATTTGTCTTACCAGATTGAAGCCTTCAGCTGACTGTGGCCCTTTTCGAGGTCTGCCGTTCTTCATTCACTCCATCTACAGCTGGATTGACACCCTGAGTACCCGGCCTGGCTACCTGTGGGTTGTTTGGATCTATCAGAACCTCATTGGAAGTGTGCACTTCTTTTTCATCCTCACCCTCATTGTGTTGTGAGTGGGACACCTGGGGAATCTAGGGGGGAAAGCCAAGAGCTCTCCAGGAAAACAGCAGCAGGGATGTTTTGTTGGAAAGCAAATGGCTATAGCACAGCTCAGTGTTCTGGGTGACTATCCTTGCAGAAGTAGTTTTCTTCCCTTCTTTATTTGTCTTCCTTTCTTTCTTTTCCTCCCTCCCTCCCTCCTTTTCTCTCTTTCTCTCTCTTTTTTCTTTCTTTTTTCTTTATTTATTTATTTATTTTTATTTTTTAATTTAAAAAAAGATGGGGTTTCACCACGATGGCCAGGCTGGTCTTGAACTCCTGACCTCAGGTGATCGACCCACCTGGCCTCCCAAAGTGCTAGGATTACAGGCGTGAGCCACCGCACCCAGTCTTTTGTTTCTTTTTTCTTTTTCTTTCTTTCTTTTCTTTTTTCATTTTTTCATTTTTTTTTTTTTTAAGATGGGGTTTCACCATGTTGGTCAGGCTGGTCTTGAACTCCCGATCTCAGGTGATCCGCCCGCCTTGGCCTCCAAAGTGCTTGGATTACAGGCATGAGCCACCACGTCCGGCCTTTTCATTTTTTCTTTTCCCCCTTCCCCCTTCCCCCTTTCCTTTCCGTTTCTTTCTTTGGTTCAAACAGGGTCACAATCTATTGCCAGGCTGGACTGCAGTGGGATGGTCATGGCTTGCTGCAACCTCAACCTTTCAGGCTCAAGCAATCCTCCCACCTCAGCCTCCAAGTAGCTGGCATTGCAGGTGTGCACCACTATACCTGGCTAATTTTTTCAATTTTTGGAGAGATGGGGTCTCCCTGTGTTGCCCAGGCTGGTCTCAAACTCCTGGCCTCATATTATCCTCCTGCCTCAGCCTCTCAAAGTGTTGGGATTACAGGATTACACCTTGCCCAACCTTGCATTGATAATTTTTTTTTTTTAAATAAAGACGGGGTTTCACCATGTTGGTCAGGCTGGTCTTGAACTCCTGACCTCAGGTGATCCACCCACCCTGGCCTCCAAAATGCTTGGATTACAGGCGTGAGCTACCACACCCAGCTGATAATTTTTTTAAAAAGTTATTTAGCCTGGTACAGTAGCTTGTGCCTGTAGTTCCAAGCTTCTTGGGAAGCTGAGATGGGAGTATTGCTTGAGCCTAGGAGTTTGAGGCTGCAATGTGCTCTGATCATGCCACTGTACTCTGGCCTGGACGACAGAGCAAGATCCTGTCTTGGTGGGGTGGGGTTGGGAGGTTATATATTATCTTCTTTTCTTAGGGATTTTTAAAAACTTGTTCTATTAAGAAAGCAATACCTGCTTGTCCTCTGTTAAAAAGATGACATGCCCAGAGATGCTCAATTAATTGCTCTGAAGAAGGGCTGTGGCCTGGGCTTGTTTCCCCTTTCCAGATGATTCCATGAGCAGCCAGGTCAAGAACCATTGCCCTAATATATTTAACCTATAACTCACCCCAACATGACTTTTCAGAAACACAGTTGGGCCCAAATCCATCTGCAACCACAGATTCCACTTCCTTTGCATCCAGTGGAAATTCAGAACCTGTAAAACATTGGCAAGAGTGTCTGTCATTCTTTCTTTTCTCCTCTTCCAGAATCATCACCTATCTTTACTGGCAGATCACAGAGGGAAGGAAGATTATGATCAGGCTGCTCCATGAGCAGATCATTAATGTAAGTCCCCTTGGATCCCTCTGGTGTCCGCCCCCACCCTTTTTAAGCTCTGTATAAGAGACACTTTCAGACATTCTCCAAAATAAAGAGAATACTGCAATGAACTCTCATATCCCTGCTCTCATTCCTAACAACCATCAGTAGTTGTCTATTCTTATTTCATCTACACTTTCTCTTCCCAGCAAATCTCTTATTTTTATTTTCTTATTTATTTAAATAATTATTTGATTATTTTTTTTTTTTGAGACAGAGTTTCGGTCTTGTTACCCAGGCTGGAGTGCAGTGGCACAATCTCGGCTCACTGTAACTTCCACCTCTCAGGTTCAAGCAATTTTTGTGCCTCAGCCTCCCAAGTAGCTGGGATCACAGATGTGTGCCACCACACACAGCAGTAAAGATGGGGTTTTGCCATGTTGGCCAGGCTGGTCTCAAACTCCTGGCCTCAAGTGATCCACCTGCTACAGCTTCCCAAAGTGCTGGGATTACAGGTGTGAGCCACTGCACCCGCCATGTTCTACATATATCTGATTTGCAACTCTGCAGTGCAGTTTAGTATGTTTCTGATTTTTTTCTTTGTGTTTCCTGTAAACTGCTGATGAGATCTAGAGACCCGACTAGATCCAGATTCAGCTTAGGCAAAATACTTGATAGGTGATGCTATTCTTTCCTATGGCATTGTCTTGAGACAGATAATGTCTGATTGTCCCTTTCTGTGATGTTAACAATGACCAGTGAGTCTGAGCTTTCTTAGCCTGATCCATCACAGTGTTTCACTGAATGGATTTAGCTAAATGGATTTGGATGAGTAATGCCTAGAAAATCCATTTATTTCTTTTCTTTTCTTTCTTTCTTTTTTTTTTTTAAATAAAGACAGGGTTTCACTATGTTGGTCAGGCTGGTCTTGAACTCCTGACCTCAGGTGATCTGCCCACCTTGGCCTCCAAAGTGCTTGGATTACAGGCGTGAGCCACCGCGCCCAGCCTAAAATCCATTTATTTCATTAGGGAATACAACATAGAGATACTTCAATTGTATAATTCCTCCTGTATTTATTAGCTGAAATTCTTCTATTAAAAAAGGAATTTTTACCAGGCATGGTGGCTCACATCTGTAATCCCAGCACTTTGGGAGTCCAAGGCAGATGGATTCTCTGAGGTCAGAAGTTCAAGACCAGCCTGGCCAACATGGTGAAATCCCATCTCTACTAAAAATACAAAAATTAGCTAGGCATGGTGACACGCACATGTAGTCTCAGCTACTCAGGAGGCTGAGACAGGAGAATCACCTGAACCTGGGAAGTTGAGGTTGCAGTGAGCCGAGATTATGCCACTGCACTCCAGCCTGGGTGACGGAGCAAGACTCCATCTCAAAAACAAAAAACTAAGAAAACTGAGGCTTACAGAGTACAATGATCCACTGCCCTAAGTTACAGGGCTAGTAAATGGTTGGGATTTGAACAAGGAGACTCCAGAGCATGTGCTCTTAACCAGGCGTGGTGGCTCATACTTGTAGACCCAGCTACTCTGGAGACTGAGATGGAAGGATTGCATGAGCCCAGGCGTTTGAGGCTGCAGTGAGCTGTGATTGTACCACTGCACACCAACCTGGATGACAGAACAAGACCGCTGTCTTAAAAAAAAGTTTGTGCTCTTAACGACAATGCAGTTCAGCCTCTGAATAAAAAGCTGTTGGTTAAAGCTTACAAGTTTGCAGTCTTGCACACTCTCTAGGTAATTTTTATTTTTAATTTTTTGAGACGGAGTTTCACTCTTGTTGCCCAGGCTGGAGTGCAATGGCACATTCTCAGCTCACTGCAACCTCCGCCTCCTGGGTTCAAACGATTCTCCTGCCTCAGCCTCCTGAGTAGCTGGGATTATAGGCGCCCACCACTACTCTCAGCTAATTTTTGTGTTTTTAGTAGAGACGGGGTTTCACCATGCTGGCCAGGCTGGTCTCAAACTCCTGACCTCAGGTGATCTGCCCACCTTGACCTCCCAAAGTGCTAGGATTACAGGCATGAACCATCACACCTGGCCAGATGCTTTCTCTTAAAAGAAAAAAGTTCAAGGAGAAACAGAGGCATGGGAACAGGACTACTATGATTGGCCGAGAATGGGCAGACAACCAAATGTGTTTGCTTGTCTACCTCAATGGGTGGAATGTTCTACTCTCATCTGCAATGGGGGTTCACAGGAAAGTGATTACACCCTCCTGGGAGAAAGCATGTCCCCTTTCTTTGTTCATTTTCCCAGTTTGGAATTAACGATCTCCATCAACACATATAACTTTGACAAATGAAACACTCTTGACGTCCTTAAGGGCTGCCCTCTAAGCTTTGGAATTCTCTGTGGGAGGACAGGACAGACCCAGGCAACGCTGCTAGGATCACACAATAGGCTTCTGGGGTGGGGCACATGCCTATGGGGGATACTGGAAACCATTTTTCCTGGCCATTCAGATCTGGCATGTAAGCTGCTTCTAGCAGCTGGCTTCAGAAGGCTACTTGCTCGAGCCTGTTAGGGGAATTGCTTTAGAGGAGAATATTACAGTGCAGGAAGGCTCGGGGTGTTAGGGGGGACAGTTTGGTTTTACTGTGAAATGTTTCTTTTCTTTCACCAAAAGATGGCAGCAGCCTCCATCCTACTTCTAGGACCCTACCTGCCTGAAAATCGAGGTTCTTGCCATCAATTGCTTTCTCAATTCCATACCATCATTCATTCATGTTTTTGTTCATTTCTGGTTTTGTTTACCTTCTTGGCAGGAGGGCAAAGATAAAATGTTCCTGATAGAAAAGTTGATCAAGCTGCAGGATATGGAGAAGAAAGCAAACTCCAGCTCCCTTGTTCTGGAAAGGAGAGAGGTGGAGGTGAGGCTGGAGGCTGCCCTGGGGACTCCTAGGACACAAATTTGCCTTCATGTAAAAAGCACATCAGAGGCCGGGTGCGGTGGCTCATGCCTGCAATCCCAGCACTTTGGGAGGCCAAGACAGGCAGATCACCTGAGGTCAGGAGTTCAAGACCAGCCTGGACAACATGGTGAAAGCCCATCTCTACTAAAAATACAAAAAATTAGCCAGACATGGTGGTGGGCACCTGTAATCCCAGCTACTTGGGAGTCTGGGGTAGGAAAATTGCTTGAACCCAAGAGGCGGAGGTTGCAGTGAGCCGATATCGTACCACTGCATTCCAGCCTGGGTGACTGAGCATTACCTCTTCTCAAAAAAAAAAAAAAAAAAAAGGCGCATCAGAGAATTACAGACCAAGTTCTTGGGATCATGGAAGGACCCTCTAAGTATTTATGTGGTTTTTAATTAAAAAGTAATATTCATTTATTCAGCACTTTTCATGCCTGGACTTTTTCTAGGTGCTGGGGTTACGGTAAACAAAACAAAGCTCCTGCCCTCGTGGAACTTGCACACTGGTTTTTCACAACCCCGATAATATAGAAGTAGATCCCACTGAGATGAAAAGGGCCCTGAACTCTCATCTCACTATGAATCCTTCAGTGTCTATTCTTCCAAATCTATTTCCCTAGGCATCTGCAAACATACCTTTATCTACTAACACTTTAATTCACTTGTCCATTGCAAAAGTGAGGCTATATTATACAAATAACTTTCCTCCACTACAGCCCACTACTTAATACTATATCTTGGACGATGTTTAATTCTGTACATATTTGGATATTTGGGTTGTTTCCATGCTTTTTTTTTTTTTTCGTTTTACATACTCAAAACAGTATGTAATGAAACATTTTGTTAAAATTATTTTTTGTGCGCTTACAATCCTGGCTACTAAGGAGGCTGAGGTAGGAGGGGAGGATTGCTTGAGGCCAGGAGTTTAAGACCAACGTAGTGAGTCCCCATCCCTAAAAAAAATTTAATAGGTATGGTAGCATGCAACTGTAGCCTAAGCTACTCAGGAAGCTGAAGTGAGAGGACTGTTCAAGCCCACTCAAACCTGGGAGGTGGAAGTTGCAGTGAGCCAAGATCACGCCATTGCACTCCAACCAAGGCAACAGAGCAAGACTCTGTTTAAAAAAAAATTAAATTAAAAAGTTACTTTTTGTGAGTATTTCTGCTACAAAGCATGTATATGACAATGTTAATAGATACTGCTGTATCACTTCCTTAAAAAGATTTAATCAAGTTCACTCTTACCAAGAGAATATAAAGATATATGAAACTCTGCTCGAATTCCAAAGCCTTTGCTTGCTTCCTGAGTGTCCTGAAAACACAGATGAACAGTAAATCTACCTTTTTTTTTTTTCGCTCTGACACCCAGACTAGAGTGCAGTGGCTTGATCTCAGCTCATTGCAACCTCCACCTCCTGGGTTCAAGCAATTTTCTGTCTCAGCCTCCCGAGTAGCTGGGATTATAGGCACTTATCACCACACCCGGCTAATTTTTGAATTTTTATTAGAGACAGGGTTTCATCATCTTGGCCAGGCTGGTCTTGAACTTCTTACCTCGTGATCCACCCATCTCGGCCTTCCAAAGTGCTGGGATTACAGGCGTGAGCCACCGCACCTGGCCGTAAATCTACCTTAATGCAAATGCCGCTCATGTTGGAAACTGTGATTTTGACAGAAGAGACTGCCATGTAATTTACCATCTGTGCAAATGTATACTGTCAGCACAATTTGGGTAAGGGATCAGGAGGCCTAAAGGTAGATCTTCTGAAGGTGGAGACCAAGTCTGTGCACTTGTCACCCAGGTCCTAATTTATTACCTCGAATAATATAAATGCTCAGTGAATATCTGTTGAATGGCCGGATGCAGTGGCTCATGCCTGTAATCCCAGCACTTTAGGAGGCTGAGGTGGGCAGATCACTTGAAGTCAGGAGTTCAAGACCAGCCTGGCCAATATGGTTAAACCCCATCTCTACTAAAAAAAAAAAATTGGCTGGGCATGGTGGCAGGTGCCTGTAATCCCAGCTACTCGGGAGGCTGAGGCAGGAGAATCGCTGGAACCCGGGAGGTGGAGGTTGCATTAAGCCGAGATCATACCACTCCACTTCAGCCTGTGAGACTCTGTCTCAAAAAAAAGGAAAAAAGGAAGAATATCTGTAGAATAAGTGAGTAGAATCACTCTCCCTAAAAAACAAAACATGTTCAATATTTCTATGACAGAGGCTTTCTTAATCTGTCATGCCTTAATTTTAAAATGGTGGGGAGGCTCACAAATTGTGCCAACTATGCAACAAGACCCAGAATCTGCATTCTTCCTCCATGACGTGGCTGCCTGTTTTTTTCTTTTTCAGCAACAAGGCTCTTTGCATTTGGGGGAACATGATGGCAGTCCTGGTGAGTAATTGAACTTGCACAGAATAAGACACTAATTTATTCCTGGTGAAATATCTAAGATAAGTGTAAGAATTGCTTGTGTGTTTATTACTTTTTCAGTTGCAAACTGGATCCAAACTGGCTTAAGCAAAATTTCAAGAATAATTCTTGCTTTAGACCTAGCCTAACACAGGAGCTCACAATGTCACCAGAACCTGGTTTCTTTCAGTTTCATTTTTATCTGTTAGTTCCTTTTGCAAGTAGACTCTTCCTAATAAGTGCAAGACAGCTTTATCAACTTCTTATATCTTCTCAGAGTCAGTCTGGTGGGAAATAGTGAGGGACTCAGGATTCTCGTGGTGTTTGATAGAATCTGACTGGGTGATGTCCCTGTCTATGAACCAGTTGTGTGGCTACAAGAAGGTGGCAGTTCCTTTGGTCACATGATTCATCTATAGATACAGGTGGTGCAGCCATGAAGACCATAGGGACCGAGAGTAGTGAAGGTTGACTTACCAAAGAAAATCTGGGGCTGATGCCAGAAGGAAAGTGAATTCCAGGCAGGAAACAAATAGGCAAACCCATTAATTTTGGGGTGGGGGGGAATAGCATTTACTGATGACTTTCAGTGATGGGAGTTCAAGGGGGAGGATTATAGAAACTAAAAAGGGGAGGCAAGAAAGGCATGAGAAACTATGGGATCTTGAAGGGCAAGTTGGTCTTTCCTTTGTAGGGATGGGGCAGGGTGTGCCAGAGTTAACTTCTCTTTCCTGTGTCAAACCTAGACCTGCGATTTAGAAGATCAGTTCAAGAAGGTAATCCAAGGGCCTGAGGATTGTTTTGGCAACCAGACACCAATCGAATAAGGAGAGCAGATGAAAATGGAACGATTTCTTCCATGCCACCTGTGCCTTTAGGAATCGCCCAGAAGGAAATCCAAGCCTTTAGCCAGGAGCGGAAACTGACTACAATGTAAATATCAAAGTAAAATTGGGCATTCCGTGCTATTTTTTATACCTGGTTTGCTGATTTTTCAAGACAAAATACTTGGGGTTTTCCAATAGACTGTTGTAATATTGAAATGAGCCCACAAAAACCTAGGGAGAAATAACTAGGGAATAATATATTTTATCTTCAAGAAATGTATGCATGAATGATTGGTTCTTAGGAATCTCACCTGCCAGACTTCCCAGACCTGGCAAAGGTTTAGGAACTGTTGTTAAGAAAAGTGGTCCAGCCTGAATAAACATGTAATCCTCAAGCAGGGATGTGAAGCCTGCATTTATTTGTGACTTTGAACTAAAAACATCCCCATATGTCCCAAAGGTGGAATACAACCAGAGGTCTCATCTCTGAACTTTCTTGCATATTGATTACATGAGTCTTTGGAGTTGGGGATGAAGAAGTTTCTGTCCCTATGAGGTGTTATACATGACTATTAAAGTCTTATGTCAAACTAGCTTTGCACAGCGGCAGTATTGTAGCCGATGAGGTTTATCCTACACTCGATTATTGCTAATTGAAAATTTTCCCAATACCCTGCTGTGATGATTTAAAATATAATCAGCATTGGCAATTTTTTACATTCTCTCTACGGAGACTGAATAAGGAAAAAAAATTAGCTGGTTGCAATGGCTCACACCTGTAATCTCAGCATTTTGAGAGGCTGAGGCAAGTGGATCACTTAATGTCAGGAGTTCAAGACCAGCCTGGCCAACATGGTGAAACCCTGTCTCTGCTAAAAATACAAAAACTAGCTGGGCGTGGTGGTGCATACCTGTAATCCCAGCTACTTGGGAGGCTGAGGCAGGATAATTGCTTGAACCAGGGAGGCAGAAGTTTCAGTGAGTCAAGATTGCACCACTGCATTCCACCCTGGGCAACAGAGTGAGACTCTGTCTCAAAAAAAAAAAAAAAAAAGAAAGGAAATGAAAAGTCTTATATGAAACTGGTGACGATGTGTGGAATGTATGTATGTGTGCACATATGTAAGCAATGTGTGTGTGTATAATTTTTTGGCAGATTTGCCGAATGATTCACAAGCCATGTGGCTGTTCTTAATACTGAAGGGTCCAGCAGAAAGGTGCAATTACTCAGGGGAGAGGAGTTGCCTCTTAAGTAATCACTGTCATATAACCTAATTGGAACTGAATTTGGAAAGCATTTAAGACACATTCGAAGCTGCACACGGTGGCTCACACCTGTAATCCCAGGACTTTGGGAGGCCGAGGCAGGCAGATCATGAGGTCAGGAGTTCAAGACCAGCCTGGCCACCATGGTGAAAGCCTGTCTCTACTAAGAATACAAAAAATTAGCTGGGTGTGGTGATGCACGCCTGTAATTCCAGCCACTTGGGAGGCTGAGGCAGGAGAATTGCTTGAACCCAGGAGGCAGAGGTTGTGCTGAGTGGAGATTACACTATTGCACTCTGGCCTGGGTGACAGAGCAAGACTCCGTTTCAAAAAAAAAAAAAAAAAGATACATTTGAAACACAAGCACCCAACCAGTGCTCAGTCATTTATTCCCTTTTTTTTTTATTTTTTAAGAGATGAGTCAAAGCTATGTTGCCAAGTTTGACTCAAACTCCTAAGTCAAGCAGTCCTCCCACTTCAGCCTCCCATGTAGCTGGGACTACAGGCACACACCACTACACTTGACAACTCGCCTTTTCATTCACTTATTTTTTCATTAATTCACTTCATCAGAGGAATTAATTTCTTTTGGTGTCATTACATTCATTCACCAAAGAGTGGTGAACAAGATGGTGAACAAGTCATGGTGTTACCTGTCTAGCAGATTTAGATGTGAATTTAATATTTAAGCAATAACTAATTTTCGTTGCAGTAGGTGCTCTGAAGAAGCACAGGGACTATGGGGGACTCGTCTGTGGGGTCAGTGCAGGCAGCCAATGGAAGTGATATTGGAAATGACTTTTTTTCCCTTGGAGACATCTTATTGCTGTTTGTGATTTTTTTTTTTTTTTTTTTTTTTTTTTACATGGAGTTTTCCTGTGTTTCTCAGGCTAGAGAGGCTGGAGTGCAGTGGCATGATCTCGGCTCACTGCAACCTCAGCCTCCTGGGTTCAAGCAAGTCTCCTGCCTCAGCCTCCTGAGTAGCTGGGATTACAGGTGCATGCTCACGCCTAGCTAATTTTTGTATTTTTAGTAGAGATGAGTTTTCACCACGTTGGCCAGGCTAGTCTCTAACTCCTGACCTCAGGTGATCTGCCCACCTCAGCTTCCCAAAGTGCTGGGATTACAGGCGTGAGCCACTGCATGCAGCCACTGCTTGGGCTTCTACAATGAAATGTGAACTTCCTCTGAAAGCATCACTTTTGCTCATTTGCCAGATACTAAGTGCTCCCATCTGGAATGCTTCTCTCCCTTCACCTTCATCCCTTGTCTCCACTTCAGTGCAGCCCTGCTTCTCCTGGGGGTGTACGTGCAGTAGACAGTGGCTCATGCCTATAATCCCAGCATTTTTGGAGGCCAGGATGGCAGCTCACCTGAGATCAGCAGTTCGAGACCAGCCTGGCCAACATGGTGAGACCCTTCCCCCCGCCCATCTCTACTAAAAATACAAAAATTAGCCAGGTGTGGTGGCGCGTGCCCAAAATCCCAACTACTCGAGTGGCTGAGGCATGAGAATTGCTTGAACCTGGGAGACAGAGGTTGCAGTGAGCCAAGATTGCGCCACTTTACTTCAGCCTGAGTAAGAGAGTGAGACTGTCTCAAAAAATAAAGGAAAAAAAGTACTGTACACAAAAAGCATTTTAAATAGTCTAGGACATGGTTGGCAGTCAATAAATGTTAATTTGCAAGGATTTTAAATGCATTCTTTCATATAATCACCACCACTGCAAGAATATTACCCCTATTTTATAGATAAATTAATTTAGCCAAGGTCATACAGCTGGTAAGTTGCTGATTAGGAATGGAGACTTGGCTTTCTCTGTTTCCAAACCCTATTTTTAACCCTATACTAAGCCTTCCAAGGAAGTGCTTAATAGTAGTTATTAATACTTTATTTCATCATTCAAATTCTCCATTTTCTGAGGCCATGACCATCTTAGCACAGGACCTAAATACTTAATTTGGCCTGGCTGAATCAAAGGCAAAATGGATTTGGGATGAAGATCAAGAGACAGAGCTCTCCTGGCTCTGTAGAGATCTTTCCACAACACAAAGGGATATTATTATGATGATCAATATTTTTCGAGATTGGAGTCAAACTCTGTCACCCAGGTCAGAGTGCATGTTGTGATTCTAGCTCACTGCAGCCTCAACTTGCTGGGCTCCAATAATCCTCCCACCTCAGCCTCAGTTTTTAAATTTTTTGTAGAGATGGGGGTCTCACTATTTACCCAGGCTAGTGTTGAACTCCTGGCTTCAAGCAGTCCTCCCATCTTGGCCTCCCAAAGTGAAAGGATTACAGGTGAGCCGCCATGCCAGGCCAAGCGATATTATTAACTCCATACTGCCCCCAAGGGAAATCCTTCCCTGTCAGTTGCTGTGTACCCTTAGAAGTACCCCAGGGCTGAATTCAGTTCACAGAGGTATCTTTTTTTTTTTTGAGACAGAGTCTCTCTCTGGCCTAGGCTAGAGCGCCGTGGTGCAATTGTGGCTCACTGCAACCTCTGACTCCTGGGCTCAAGCAATTCTCCTTGCTTCAGCCTCCTGAGTAGCTGGGATTACAGGCATGTGCCACCATGCCCAGCTAATGTTTATATTTCTAGTAGAGACAGGGTTTCCCCATGATGGCCAGGCTGGTCTTGAACTCTTGGCCTCAAGTGATCCATCATGCCCAGCCTGATGTGTCTTCTTTGGTCACATTTTCCTCCCTTTCACCCTAGTCATAACTTCCATAGCATGGAAGTACATGCAGTTTAGACATTTGTCCCACTCAATGAACAAATCTTTGTTCTTCATTTTAAAATTCAAGACAATTGTTTTGCAAATGCTGAATCAAAACATACCAAGCCCCACCCCATCTATCATGCCTGTGCCAACACAATCTGGCACAAAATTTGCCTCTCATTGTCATATAGCTGTGTGGACTGGTGGCCTTCCAAAATCACTTCCTGGCTGCTGCAAGTGTGAGGCTGGCAACCCACGGCAGGGATGCAGGAGGGAAGCCATGGCTAAGCTGTGGGCCTGGACAAAGGCCACAGATGGAGTTGAAAGGTGGGAGTGGGTAAGCTAGAGGAGACAGACAACGTTGCTATTTTAAAAAATTCAACTTCATTTTAATATTGCTACTTAGTTCACAGTGAAATCCCTGGAAGTTCAAATTGGAAAGAGCACAGAATTGGGATCATGGGCTCAACAATATAAAGGCAGATTCAGTGAGGGGTAAGGGTAATGGCTCTGGAAGCAGACTGACCTGGATTTGAATGCCAGTTATATCAGACTGAAGACATCTTGGGTAAGTAGCTTTATGAAGTACCTCATTTCTTCATCAGTAGAAAGAGTGCTAACACCTCCGTAAGACTTTTGTATGGATTAAGAGAATGCATGTTAAACCACTTGTATAGTTTCTAGCTAACTGTAAACAAGAAGTTCTAGTTCTCTCTCTCTCTTTTTTTTTTTAAGAGTCAAAGTCTCACTGTGCCACCAAGGTTATAGTGCCGTGGTGTAATCATGGCTCACTGCAGCCTTTAACTTCTGGGCTCGAGTGATCCTCCTACCTCAGCCTCCCGAATAGCTGGGACTACAGGCATGCACCACCATGCCTGGCTAATTTTTTTAGAGATGGGGTCTTGCTATGTTGCCCAGTCTGGCCTCAAGTAATCCTCCTGCCTCAGCCTTCTGAGTTGCTGGGATTATAGGCATAAGCCACTGTGCCCAACTAAACTGTGACTTTTGAGGCAACCCCTCCCTTCCAGAGTTTAGCTTCCTCATTTTACAAATGAGGACAAACCTAGATGTCCTTGAAAGTTTCTTCCAGTTTTAATTGCCTGTGATCACATCTGTTGCAGAGCTTCCCAATAAGCCTAGAAAAGTGCAACTCTGCCCCCTGGTGGTTTGCTGCTCTCCATTCAAGATGCTGCAAATCCCTCATTGGCTTCAAGACCTCCCTACCATTTTGGTTGCTGCACATTGAAGCCTCACTGGATTGCATAGTGGCTTCTCCAAATTCCGTATGCCTTAGGATATGATGCTTGGCACACAGTTTTCCTTTAGTGTTCCTTTTAATGATTTTATTAGTATGGCCACAAGTTTGATGTCTACAGTACATGTTAACATAGCTGAATACAAATACTTGAAGTCAGTGTGGTAAGTTTTAAATTGTCAACTCTGAGTTATCATGCATGTCTCATGCATTTACATCTGCATTCCCAAATTGTACAACTCAATCTGTGCTTATCTTCACTAAGTCTCCCTGTGTGCCTCAGCTAGGGCAGGGCAGGCAGGGCAGGAGCTGTTGTGCCTTTTTTCAGACCCAGATTTTCAAGAGCAACAGTGTTGAACTCTGGCATTCCATGGAGCATGGTGGCAACACTGGGTTTTGCTTTGGTTCAGGTAAAAATGCAATGACCAACTATTGCATCTGTGTGAGTCACCTGATACCCCGGGCTCTGGGCTAGCACAAAGGGTATTCTGATATCCCTGTAAGAGGCCCCTGGCAGTTTCTGAACCCATTTCGCCCAGGGTAAAAGTCTAGAAGTGAGGTTCACAGTTTTCCACCATGCTGTCAGTGATGTAGCTGGAACCAAGATGGGATTCGTAGTAACTCTTTTCATCAAAAGTATTAACAGTCCAAGCAACAACCTGGATTCCTTTAGTGGACCACTTCTTCAAGTAGGCCCTGGGGAAAGAGGAAAGTCAATATTGTTAGGATAATAACCAGCTGTCTCAGGAATCTCTAATGGCCACTCAGTATGGTGTTCACTGCATACCAATAGTGCCCAGAGCTTGCCTCCTACCTGGCCTCTGCATTGTGATCAGAGGAATTGTTCCAAAACCCAGGATGCCGTGAACCTCCTTAAAACATTTCTTTAGCTCACTAATGATTGCCACCCACAACTGTCCTTGGCACAGCCACTGAAGGTGTGCCTGACCTGGCCCTGCCCTGTCTCCTTGGCTTCATCTCACATCACACTCCCCCTTTCTTTTCTGTGCTGATTATATTTAAATTGATTGAAAGAATATTAATTTTCTTTCAATTCTTGGAAAGAACAATGCTCCTTCCTGCCACAGCACATTACATGTATTTTTCTCTCGGATCTGGATTCCTCCCAATTCCCACTCACCCTTCAGATCTTAGCTTACCTGTCACTTCCTTGGGGATGCTGTTTCTGACAACCTAGACCAGATCAGATTACAGTCTGCACAGTTTTCTCTGACATAGCCTATATCTTAGATTTAACTTTATACTGATTGGATTTTTATTTGATTAGCATCACCCTCTCCACCACTTGGCTGTAAACATCATGAGAGCAGAGACCATGGCTTTGATTCTTCGCCACTGCATCTTCAGCTTCTCAATATGGAACCTTACAATAGTATAGGCACTTACCAAATCTTTATTGAACTGCATCATGCATGTCTGAAATAATACTAGACTTAAAACTCTAATCAGCTGAAATAAATATACAGATATAGAATTGCCAAATAAATGATTTGGTGCTCACTTCGGCAGCACATATGCTAAAATTGGAATGATGAAGAGATTAGCATGGCCCCTGCACAAGGATGACACGCAAATTCGTGAAGCGTTCCATTTTTTATGTTTAAAAAATTAAAAAAAAATGATTTGGCGATTGCTAGCAGGTTAGGAAATGGAAATTTTATTGGAAGAGATGGGGCAATGCCTATAATGTAAGATGGTAGGTATGACATTAGTACCCGCAGGATGTCTTCACTGTGGTTCTACCCAGGATCCTGTGTTGGCTTTCAAAAAAAAAAACAGTCACAAGAAATCAAATCCCTTTCTCAGCATAGTTTTGTAGGTTCATTTTTTTTCTTCAAAATATACTAAAAAAACAAGAATATGTGACCAACTTGGTTTGAAAACAGTGAAATATGCCTGAATTCATCCCACCTAAAAAGCTAAATTGACAATCCAATTTAGAGGCATGGTAAGCTTTGCAGGTCAGAACCAATTCAGGATGTCTACTCTTAATCCTTCCTTTCAAAGAAGAGCATTCAGGACATGTGTCTGGGGAAAATAAACTTTCCAACTTACGGGGATATAAAATCCTTTTGCATGAGGAAAGCCGAAATTCCACACAGGTACCACAAGATATTATGCATGCTCCAGTCGAGCAAAAGGTCCATGATCACAAATATGAAATGCTTCCAGAGGGTATCATAGCGTGGTTTCCCATCTCCTGTATGGCTAAGGCTCCAAGGTCTATGAGTTAATGCTGTTATTACATTCCGATCTGTTTGTCTCATCTGAAAAGGAATTTGGGGAAGTAAAAGAATGATCATATACAAAGTTGAATACTTATTAGTTTAGATTTAGCCAAGGTGCTCAATCAGATGAGATGGTCATAGCTGTTACCCTGCCACGGTATCTACTAAATAAGTTCTCTATCATAAACCCTTTGAGAAAATAATGTGATGAATATAAAGCATTAATATGCAATAAACACGAGAACATGTTTTTTTCACAATTCTTAAAAAACTGCAATCCTATTTTTAAAATGGGAAAATTACAACCTCAGGATCAAATTTGAACAATGTCACGAGAATAAACTTTTAATTGGATACTGACTTAAATCCTGGCCAGAGATAATTAAAACTCAGTGAGAATGGAACCAAGGTCAATTCAAGATGATGGGCTGGTTAGTTGTAACCCTTTCCAGAGCAAATGGCTGGAAAGAGTTGTAGGGTTGGGGAGAGGGATGGGAAAGTGAGGTGGGAAGGGAGAGAAGGAATTGTGAAGAGAAAATGGGAGAAAGCAAAGGAGAAATGGAGAGATGTGGATGGAGTTCCTTCAGTCTCTGCTCTTGTGCTCCTCTGGGGGAATGTCTTACATATTTTAAAGGACTCAGTGGTCAAGGAATTTTGGGAAACATCGTTCCAAATGTCTGCAAGCCCCATGACCCTATTCATCTCCATGATAGCTTCTAGTGATAGGCTCTATCCTCACTGTAAAAGTTTTCAATGTATGCTCTGTTGGTCACTGGTGAAGAATGCTATGGAACTAAATAGTAGAGGAGGAAAAGTTTCTTTGTATAGATCTATTTCAGCTAATGGAAGAAGTAACAGAATTAAAATATCAACATTTTGTAACTCCCTAGAAAATGGACAGATCTGGGCAATGAGCATTAACAGCAGCTAACAACAGGAGTCAACCAGTTGTCAAGTGCCTCCAGACAGAAAAACACCCTCATCTTTAGAGTTATCTTGCCAAGAATAACCAACCCTAACCTCATCAAGGCAAGCTTCCAGCTCTACCAGCTTTATAGAAAATAAGGAGAAAAATATATTAAACCATATCATGGCATAATCAGCAAAATCTGGATTTGGGTAAACTCTACAAAACAATAATCTGATTTCTTCAGTAAATACAAAACAAGGACAAAAAAAAAAAAAAGAGAAAGAGAGAGAGAGACGGACCCTGTAGGTTTTAAGATTTATAATTGTCGGCTGGGTACGAGGCTCATGCCTGTAATCCCAGCACTTTGGGAGGCCGAGGCAGGCAGATCACCTGAGGTCAGGAGTTTGAGACCAGCCTGGCTAACACAGCGAAACCCATCTCTACTAAAAATACAAAAATTAGCCAGGCGTGGTGGTGTGTGCCTGTAATCCCAGCTACTTGAGAGGCTGAGGCAAGAGAATCGCTTGAACCCAGGAGCCAGAGGTCACAGTGAGCTGAGATCACACCACTACTCCAACCCGGGCAAAAGAGCGGTACTCTGTCTAAAATTAAAAAAAAAAAAAAAAAAAAAAAAAGATTTACGATTGTAACGTGCAGATCTTATTTGGGTCCTATTCAAATGAACAATTTATGAAAAAAAAAAAACATGGCATTTCCGAGATAAGTCAAAATTTATACACTGACTGGATATTTGATGATATGAAGAATTTATTGTTAATAATTTTAAATGGGACAATGGCATTGTGGCTATGTTTTTAAAAAAGCATCTCTAGGCTGGTCACAGTGGCTCATGCCTGTAATCCCAGTACTTTGGGAGGCCAAGGCAGGAGGATTGCTTGAGCTTAGGAGTTGGAGAACTGCTTGGGTAATACAGGGAGACGCTGTCTCTACAAAAAAAAAAAAAAAAAAAAAAAAAAAAATTAGCTGGGCATGGTGGTGTGTGCCTGTGGTCCCAGCTACTTGGGAGGCTAATGCAGGAGGATCACTTGAGCCTAGGAGGTCAAGAGTGCAGTGAGCTGTGATCACACCACTGCATTACAGCCTGGGAAACTGAAGGAGACCTTGTCTTTTAAAAAAATAAAAAGGCATCACTTTAAAAAATATTCTTAATGCAATTTTATAGATGGAATGATAAAATTTGCTTCAAAATAACACTGGGGAAGAACAATGGGGTTATGGGTGAAATGACCTGGATCACAGTTAGAATACAATGTACTATTCTATTTTTTGCATGTTTTAGATTCTCCATAATTAAGAGTTTATTTTATTAAAGGTATGTTCTGCTGTTAGTTGATGAGAAATAGGGGCTACATAATTCTTTTTCTGTTCTGAGAATTTTACCACAGTAATCTGAGTGAGCCTATGAACAACATAAAAGAAGGGGCAGAAGAGGAATCATGGCATTCTTTAAGGGGTATGTGTACACTCCCCTTCTGGAATTTCTCTTGTTAGTTTAAAAGAGGAACTTATCAACTGTGACCTTGATTCCGTTCAAATTAATAGGCATTTATCTATGCTTACACAGCCCATTGCTATTATCTCCACCAGCCCACCTAATATTATGTACAAGAAAAATCCTAAATGTTACCTTATAGATAACTTCTGGCAAGAAAGAACAGACAACACTACTATTGTACAGTTGAGGAAATTCCATATACATGTTCTTTAGAGCCTCAGTAGCCTGCAAAATAAAATTCGTATATTTAAAATTGATGAAAATGTGATAGATAGCCCCAGCCAATAACTATCATATATTAAGTACAACCCTACGGAATAAAATAGAAGTTTACTAGAAATAGAGATGCTGAAAGTATTGGCAGAGTCTACTATCCACTGGGATGCATTTTAAACGCACACCAGCAGCAAAAAAGGAAGAAGCTGGGGTACTGCTGCTTTACTCCCTCTGAGGGCCTCACCCCTTTTGTCATATTTTTGGAAAGTGTGGTAAGCCGTAGGCCAGAGGCAAAATTTTCCTTGCCTCATACCCTAGTCTAGCCACTATGAAAACTCCTTTGGTACCCACAACTCTATCACTCTCTGCCTTTTCCAAATGAAACTTGAGCCAGCTAATCTGGGAACTACAGGGGATAAATTTTTTAGTCCAGGGGAGGATGCATCACCCATCACCAATATGGAGGGAAAAGCAATGGGGCAGAGGTAGGAGGGACTGGGAAAAGTTAAGGGGCTCCCAATTCTTCACAAGGTGAACAAAAGTTTCTTTTTATAGTAGTCTAGCTAAGAAATGAAGAAGACATTAGAGAATTTAAACATTATTTTGTAACCCCTAGTGAAGTGACATCAATAGCAGCTAACAAGAAGAAAGTCACCAGCCATGTGGGACGCAATGGTGCTGCTGTATAATTTGTGAAACACTGCTAATTTTTGGAATGCCACATGTACCCCTAACCAAATATGATGAACAAAACGCATTCCCCCCCCAAAATAAAAAAGAACACAGATTATTCATGTCATGCCTCCTCTTCACTAATGCAACTGAAGGCAAACTGTAGAACTAATGCTGTTTTTTTTCTTTGCTGTTTGAACAAAGACATGTACTGTAAACTCTTCGCATTTACATTATTTAATTCTCAGAACAACCCTATGTGGTAACTGATTTTAGTATCCCCATTTTACCCATGAAGAAACTGAAGCTCATCAAGGTTAAGGTTACCCTGTAATAAGAGCTCAGTCAAGGTCTGTTGGACTCCAAAGCCCATGATGTTGGCCGCCGTGCTCTCTACTAGCTCCCCTTTGCTACCTATACTTGCCCCTCTCTACTACCATCTTGGTGAACTAGGTCACTATGTTCTGCCCAGTTGTGGCACCCATCCAGAAAACACAAATAGCTAGATGTTTTAAAAAAATTTCTACTTCTTTTTAAAAATTATTCAAGAGAAGCCAGGTGTGGTGGCTCATGCCTGTAATCCCAGCACTTTGGGAGGCCAAGGCAGGAGGATCGCTTGAGGCCAGGAGTTTGAGACCAGCCTGGCCAACATGGCAAAACCCCGTCTCTACTAAAAATATAAAAATTTGCCAGGTATGATGGTGCACGCCTGTAATCCCAGCTGCTTAGGAGGCTGAGGCAGGAGAATTGCCTGAACCCCAGAGGCAGAGGTTGCACCAATGCTGAGACTGCAGAGCCAAGATTGCACCAATGCACTCCAGCCTTGGTGACAGAGCAAGACTCTGTCTCAAAAAAAAAAAGACTCTAAGAGGATAAGCATGAAACTCAGTTTACTGTGGGTGAAATGTAGGACCTATCAGGGTTCCCAAATGTGGGCTGCAACATCACCAAGGAGTACCTGAGGTGCTCATTAAAAATACATGTTCCTTGAGCCCACCCTAGACATCTTCAGAATCTCTTCCCTAGGGAGAGTAGCCCAGGAATTTGTATTTTAACGTTAGATATTCCAGGTGATTCTAACATAGACTGATTGGAAAACGTAGACATATACAACTATCAGTTTACCAGAATAACAAATTAGTTACCATGCTCTTTTATTTCTTCAAAAATGGGAGTTAAATATAACAAAATTAGAGTCTATACTTAGGCCACATTTCAGGTGGTTTTTTTTTTTTTTTTTGAGACAGTGTCACTCTGTTGCCCAAGCTGGAATGCAACGGCACAATCTCACCTCACTGAAACCTCTGCCTCCCTGGTTCAAGCGATTCTCCTGCCTCAGCCTCCTGAGTGGCTGGGATTACAGGCACCTGCCACCAAGTCCAGCTAATTTTTGTATTTTTAGTAAAGACAGGGTTTTGCCTTGTTGGCCAGGCTGGTCTCAAATTCCTGATCTCAGGTAATCCACCCGCCTTGGGCTCCCAAAGTGCTGGGATTACAGGCAGGAGCCACTGTGTCTGGACCATTTCAGGTTTTAACAGTGGTTTCAGTGATATCATGGGATTTTTTAAAATTGGCTTTATCAGAATTCTTAACCAGTAGATGGCTGATACCGATTATTAATATTGCTAGGGGGAAAATCCTCAAGTTGCCCAAATGGGAAAAAGAGCACTTGCACTTGAAAAGCTGGTTATAAGAGAACAAATGTAATTGGAATCATATTTTCCCACTGATTTTCACTGTAATAATACGTTCTTATGAGTAAAAGTGCATGCCCTAAAATTTAAAGAAAATAAACGATTTTCTGATAAAAGTGTATCTGCTAAAATCAATGAATAACAAAACTATACATAACAGACAGAAATTATACAAAGGGATACATCTACGTAAAAGGTATATGTTCTGTTAACTACGAGAAGCATTTAATCTGTTAACTATGAGACTTTTAACAAAATTCTCTTTAAATGCAGTCCATAGTTGTCCATATAAGGCCCTTAACTTTTAGGCTAGATAAAACTGGTCTTGCGTACAACTCCTGAATTCCTTTTTATGAGGTTACTTAAGTGGTTTTTTTCTAGAAATACCTTTTTACTGTTTACTTAATATATTTTGTATGTGCTTTATGCAAATAATAGAAACTTGACTTCCATTTTGTGCTGGTTATTGAATATCAGAAGTTTTGTAAAGGTTCCATAAAAGGTTAAAAAGTTCCATAATCTAGGCCTTAAATAATATAGATTTCTGCATTGTGCAATTCCATTAAATATAATTTATAAAAATAATTTTTAAAAATAAATAATATATATGATTTTGGAAATGACTATCAATGAAATAAGATGGCTTTTTAACAAAGTGAAGTCCATGGTTTAAACTGTACCTTGTTTGCATGGCCTTTGACATCAAAGAAAATTGTGAGGTTATAGTTTAGGCACTCTGCAATGGCTTCCTTCAAGGTAGGGATCTTTTCATCAGGGAAATCATTCCTGTAAGAGAGGAGAAAATACATTGTAGGAAAAAAGAGAAAGAGATAAACTGTATTGTAACAGACATTTTGCAAATGTCGCCCAATCAAAAGGAAAGACTGTTTTCTCCAACTTCTTTTCTTCCACCAAAGCAAAGTCCAAGGATCATTTACTATAAGATTTTTTTTGTTTTGTTTTATTTTTTGAGATGTAGTCTTGCTCTGTCATCCAGACTGCAGTGCAGTGGCGTGATTTCGGCTCACTGCAACCTTTGTCTCCCAGGTTCAAGCGATTCTCCTGCCTCAGCCTCCTGAATAGCTGGGACTACGGGCGTGTGCCACCACACCTGGCTACTTTTTTGTATTTTTAGTAGAGACAGGGTTTTAACCATATTGGCCAGACTGATCTTGAACTCCTGACCTCAGGTGATTCATCCACCTCAGTTTCCCAAAGTGCTGGGATTACAGGCATGAGCTACTACACCTGGCCAAAAAAAAATTTTTTTTTTTTTTGAGACGGAGTTTTGCTGTTGTCACCCAGGATGGAATGAGTTGTTTGTTTGTTTTGAGACAGTCTCGCTCTGTTGCCCAGGTTGGAGTGCGGTGGTACAATCTCAGCTCACTGTAAACACCAACTCCCGGGTTCAGGTGATTTTCCCACCCTAGCCTCCTGAGCAGCTGAGACTACAGGTGGGCACCATGGCGTCCGGCTAATTTTTGTGTTTTTAGTAGAGATGGGGTTTCACCGTGTTGGCCAGGCTGGTCTCAAACTCCTGACCTCAAGTGATCTACCTGCCTTGGCCTTCCAAAGTGCTAGGATTATAGTTATGACCCACTGTACCTGTCCCATTGTAAGAATTTGAACCAAATTATATTCTTTTTTTTCCACTTTTTTATTGCTATACATTTATACGTATTTATGTGATATTTTGATACATGCCTACAATGTCTAATGATCAAATCAGGGTATTTTAGGATGTCCATCACCCCAAATATTTATCATTTCTTTGTGTTAGGAACATCCAAATCTCCTAGCTATTTTGAAATATACAATAGATTGTTAACTATAATCACCCTACTATGTTATTGAACACTAGAATTTATGTCTTCTAACTGTATGTTTGTACTCTTAACTAAACTCTCTTCATTCTCCTCTTCTCCCTATCCCGTACCCTTCCCAGCCTCTGGTAACTATCATTCTCCTCTCTACCTCCATGGGATCAACATTTTTAGCTCCCATATATGAGTGGCAACATGTAATATTTCCTGTTCTGTTTGGCTTATTTCATTTAACATAATACCTTCAGTTTCATTCATGTTGCTGCAAATGACAAGATATCATTCTTTGTTATGGCTATATAGTATTCCACTGAGTATATATACCACAGTTTCTTTATCTGTTCATCCACTGATGAACACTTAAGTTGATTCCATATCTTGGCTATTGTGAATAGTGCTGCAATAAACATGGGGGTGCAAGTATGCCTTTGATACACTAGTTTCCTTTCCTTTGGATAGATACCGACTAGTGGGATTACAGGATTGTATGGTAGTTCTTTAGTTTTTTTGAGAAACCTCCATACTGTTTTCCATAATGGCTGCACTAATTTACATTCAGAATATAAAAGTTCCCTTTGCTATGTATCCTTGTCAGCATCTGTTATTTTAAAAATCATTTTAATAACGGCCATTCTAACTGAATATTTCATTGTGATTTTGATTTGTGTTTCCCTAATAATATGTGATGTTGAGCATTTTTTCATATGCCTGTTGGCCATTTGTGTGTCCTCTTTTGAAAAATGTCTATTCAAATCAAGATTTGGGGAGATGTTTTTAATGGGATTATTATTGTCTTTGCTGTGAGTTCCTTGTATACTCTGGATATTAATTACTTGTCAGTGGTATAGTTTGCAAATACTTTTTTCCTATTCAACAGGTTGTCCTTTTACCCTGTTGATTGTTTCCTTTGCTGTGCAGAAGGTTTTTAGCTTAATATAGTCCCATTTGCCTGTTTTTGTTGCCTATGCTTTTTTTTTTTTATTGCAATTTAGGTTTTGGGGTACATGTGAAGAACATGCAAGATTGTTGCATGGGTACACAGGTGGCAGTGTGATTTGCTGCTTTCCTCCCCTTCACCTATATCTGGCATTTCTCCCCATGCTACCTCTCCTCAACTCCCCACCCCTCACTGTCCCTCCCCTATTTCCCCCCAACAGACCCCAGTGTGTAGTGCTCCCCTCCCTGTGTCCATGTGTTTTTTTTTTTTTTTTTTTTGAGACATGGTCTTGCTCCATCGCCAGGCGCCAGGCTGGAGTGCAGTGTCGCAATCTAGGCTCACTGCAACCTCCACCTCCCAGGTTCAAGCAATTCTCCTGCCTCAGCCTCCCGAGTAGCTGGGACTATAGGCACGTGGCACCACGCCCAGCTAATTTTTGTATTTTTAATAGAGACGGGGTTTCACGCCTATGCTTTTAAGATCTTAGCCATAAAATCTTTGCCTTGACTAATGTCCTAGAGCCTTTCCCCTGTGTTTTCTTCTAGTAGGTTTATAGTTTCCGGTCTTAAATTTAAACTTTCAATCCATTTTGTGCTGACTTTTTTAATATGGTGAGAGATAGTGGTCTAGTTTCATTCTGCATATGGATATCCAGTTTTCCCAGTACCACTTATTAAAGAATGTCCTTTCCCCTACTGTATGTTCTTGGTGCCTTCATGGAAAATCAGTTGGCTGTAAATATGTGGATTTATTTCTTGGTTCTCTATTGTATTCCATTGGTCTATGTGTCTATTTTGTGTGTCTGTTTTTATACCAATACCATGCTATTTTGGTTACTGTGGCTTTGTAGTATATCTCGAAGTGAGGTAGTATGATACATCCAGCTTTGTCCTTTTTTCTCAGAATTGCTTTAGTGATTTGGGCTACTTTATGGTTCCATATGAAGTTTAGGATTGTTCTTTTTCTATTTCTCCAAAGAACGTTTTTGATATTTTGATAGGGATTGCACCGAATTATAGATTGAGTAGAAAGGTCATTTTAAGAATATTAATTCGTCTGACCCCTGAGCATGGAATGTCTTTCCATTTGTTTGTCCTCTTTAATTTTTCTCATCAGTGTTTTGTAGTTTTTCTTGTATAGGTTCTTCACCTCTTTGGTTATATTTATTCATAGGTGTTTTTTTTTTTTTTTTTTTTGGTAGCTGTGTAAATGGGATTGCTTTCTTGATTTTACAGCTATTTCATTATTTTTGCATAGATATGCTACTGATGATTTTGTACATTAATTTTATATCCTGAAACTTTACTAAATTTGTTTATCAGTTCTAACAGTTTTCCGGTGAAGTCTTTAAGTTTTTCTACAGATGAAATCATGTTGTCTGCCAAGAGGGACAATCTGACTTCCTCTTTTTCCACTTTGGATGCCTTTTACTTCTTTCTCTTTCCTGATTGCTCTAGCTAGTCAACCATTCCATATTTAGCAAAGCTGATATGAAGGTTGAAAGAATCATGGAGGTAGTATTTAATCATATTATCCAGAGTTTACTGTACTTGGGACTGACAAAACTAAAAAAGTATCCAGTAATTACAGACTAAATGCAGTCATAATCTTCCCTTTTACTGCATGAGAACTTCAAACACGCTATGGTTGCATAAACTTCCCTTTTATTGCATGAGACCTTCAAACATGCTGTGGTTGCTTTTAACCACAAGTAGGTTAGGCTGTAATTGTGTAAGAAGCAACAAGTAAATGGCTTGCACAAGCACTTTTATAAAGGTTAAGACAACTGGACCACATAGTGGTGCCCAAGACATTTTAAATTCATATCCTGGTGATAAGTGAGCACTGAAAACACAAGACTCATAGATGAGTAGAATTGAAGCACACAGATACCTGAGCACAGAGATTAGAGATTGATGGTCTTTAGTTTCTTACATTGTATAATGGATATTATTTTTCTGTTTCTTTTTTATTTATTTATTTATTTATTGCATTTTAGATTTTGGGGTACATGTGAAGAACATGCAAGATTGTTGCATAGGTACACACATGGCAGTGTGATTTGCTGCATTCCTCCTCATCACCTGTATCTGGCATTTCTCCCCATGCTATCTCTCCCCAACTCCGCACTCCCCACTGTCCCTCCCCTATTTCCCCCCGACAGACCCTAGTGTGTGCTGCTCCCCTCCCTGTGTCCATGTGTTCTCATTGTTCAACACCCACCTATGAGTAAGAACATGTGGTGTTTGATTTTTTGTTCTTGTGTCAGTTTGCTGAGAATGATGGTTTCCAGGTTCATCCATGTCCCTACAAAGGACACGAACTCATTTTTTTATGGCTGCATAGTATTCCATGGTGTATATGTGCCACATTTTCCCTGTCCAGTCTATCATCGATGGGCATTTGGGTTGGTTCCAGGTCTTTGCTATTGTAAACAGTGCTGCAATGAACATTCATGTGCATGTGTCCTTA
>CAUYLG010046060.1:0-26851 GCA_963573385.1 Cacajao melanocephalus | reverse complement strand
GTCTGTTGGGGGGAAATAGGGGAGGGACAGTGGGAGGTGGGGAGGTGGGGAGAGATAGCATGGGAAGAAATGCCAGATATAGGTGAAGGGGAGGAAAGCAGCAAATCACACTGCCATGTGTGTACCTATGCAACAATCTTGCATGGTCTTCACATGTACCCCAAAACCTAAAATACAATAAAAATTAAAAAAAAAAAAAGAATATCCTTTATTTCTTTTTCTTTCCTGATTGCTGTGGCCAGAACTTCCAATACTGTGTTGAATAGGGGTGGTGAGAGAGGGCATCCTTGTCTTGTGCCAGTTTTCAAAGTGAATGCTTCTAGTTTTTGCCCATTCAGTATGATATTGACTGTGTGTTTGTCATAAATAACTTTTATTATTTTGAGATACGTTCCATCAGTACCTAGTTTATTGAGAGTTTTTAGCATAAAGGGCTGTTGAATTTTGTCAAAGGCCTTCTCTGCATCTATTGAGATAATCATATGGTTTTTGTCTTTGGTTCTGTTTATGTGATGTATTACATTTATAGATTTGCATATGTTAAACCAGCCTTGCATCCCAGGGATGAAGCTGACTTGGCTGTGATGGATAAGCTTTTTGATGTGCTGTTGGATTCAGTTTGCCAGTATTTTATTGAAGATTTTTGCATCAGTGTTCATCATGGATATTGGCCTGAAATTTTCATTTGTGTCTCTGCCAGGTTTTGGTATCAGGATGATGTTGGTCTCATAAAATGAATTAGGGAGGATTCCCTCTTTTTGTATTCTTTGGAATAGTTTCATAAGGAATGGTACCAGCTCCTCTTTGTACCTGTGGTAGAATTCAGCTGTGAACCCATCTGGTCCTGGAATTTTTTTGGTTGGTAGGCTATTAATTGCTGCCTCAACTTCAGATCTTGTTATTGGTCTATTTCAGGGATTCAGCTTCTTCCTGGTTGGAAGGGTATAAGTGTCTAGGAATTTATTCATTTCTTCTAAATTTACTGTTTTATGTGCATAGAGCTGTTTTCTAGAATTTTATACAAATGTACTCATACAGTGAGTGCTTTTTTGTCTACCACCTTTCAGTAAGCATAACTGTTTAGAGTTTAATCAATGTTGAGAATATCAGTAGATTATTTCTTTTTATTGCTGAGTAATATTTCACTATATGGATATACTACAATTGTTTATCCATAAGTCTCGATGGACTCTTGGTTGTTTTCAGGTTTGGGCTATTAAAAATGAAGCTACTTTTGAAAAAAAATTTAAAAAAGAACCTTTAATGACCTTACAGAAGTAGTTGTCTTGCAAAAGAAAAGCAGCACCTGGAGACCAAACTCCATTCATATTGCCTCCACGTTGCCCTGCAGAGTCAGTTCCTAATATTCGGGGAAGGAGATAGCACTTGTATCCAATGTAGTTGCAAGTTCTTACAAATTGTACAAGTAAGAAATCAGAACATATTGTGGGAATGGATTTGAAATTTGCCGGACCAAGGAAAACAGAATATATGGGTAATCAAGTAAAATTTATCAACGTGGGTACACTTACCTGAGATTTGGCATTTACACCTGGATTGAATGGTTGCCTACATAAAAGAATTCAAATAACCCAGAATTCTCTTGGGCAATTTTTCTATATCTCAGAGTGATGACTCCTGCACATATATTTCCAAGTTTTCTTGTCCTCTGGCTTCCATGTAGGTTTAGCCAGAGGGAGACACCTAAAGGAGACTGGAGAGTATGAAGTACAGGGAATCCAGGTTTCTTCTTCTTCCTCTATGCTTCACCTGGCTTTTCTAGCAAGGTTTGCATCTCCTTTGCTCCAGTAGCCCTTCCAGACAGTTGTTCCGTGGTTCCAACATTTACCAAGTAACCTTGGGCTTTGGAGGCCAGTAAAACCACCCTAGTACCTCTAGCCTAGGAGGGTAACTGGTTTCTGCTGATACTAATCTGTGTTGCCCCACCTGTTACCATCAAGTGAATAGACAATTATCTTAAATTCCATCTGTTTAAATATGTTTTAAGTATTTTTTCTTAGTTTCTTTTTTTCTGGTTATAGTCTAACTGATACTTAACTATACTGAGAGGATGGGAGGAAGAGAGTAAATGTGTGAGTAAGCAGGGAGAGTGAAATAGTCCTTAATCATGGTCTCTGCAGAAAACATCTTATTCAAAGTAGTTGAAGAGAATTTAATGAAGAGGCTTTTTTTAGAGTTGGGGGCAGGACTGAGGAACCCATTAAAAACAGAGATGCACCCAGGAACTAATAACAGTGGGAAGCTTTTTCTCATCCCTAAAAAGGAGGCAAAGGATGGGGCCGTGTTATTGGAACTAGCAAGATGTCTAATTGTGGGAAAGAACCACTGAACAAAAGACGGGGCCATAGGTAAGGGAACACAATGACCACTAAACTATAATCTGACAGGGAAAGATCATCAGGGAGCAGGAATAGATACCTGGCCACTCTCTGCTTCTGCTCTTTGATTTCCTGCCAATGCTTGTCATTGGCAAAGTGAAATTATAAGCCAAAGTTCAAGGGAGACCTGATGATCCAGTCCGTAGAAATCGTCCTCCCAGGGCACAGAATGGAGCTAAAGCTAAAAGCTTTAAACCCACAGTTTAAATGTACTTTAAGGCCAACTGCCCACAGTTACTTAACCAAAATTTAGATTCTCCTGAACTTCCTGAAACACTATCCTTAATCTTAAATAAAACCCAAGACAGCTTTACATCCTCATCAGCATGATTCAGTGAAATGAAACCAATCAGCTCTAGAGAAATCAGCTTAATCAGCTTTGTTTGCCCTAAAGAGAATGTTAACATATAACAGCCAATCATGAAAAAGGCCAAAATACTTCATCCTTTATGTGCTGTGAAGTGGGCTTCTTGCTGTTCTTGGTTTGAGTCCTGGTTTGCAAACTGTCCTTTTGTATGCACAATAAACATTATAATTTTTTAAATTTGATCTGATTTTTTTTGTTGAAAATGATTACTTCAGAGAAGTGAAACTCAAGGGTAGGAGTGGAGTGTTTTTGTAATAAGGCATAATAAACTATTGGCATATATATGTGTGCAATGTATTATATATATAATGTAATATAATGTAATTAAAAGTGTGTTCTTAGAACAGAGCAAAGTGAATACTCTTTGGGGTAAGTATATAGGAAGGATTTGAGGGTCAAAGACTATTTGAGTATATTTGTGTGCCTATATGAGTGGGTTTACAGATGGAAAAGAAGAAGTAGGAAGCTGGAGAAACAGGGAAAATTATTGAAAGATGAGAGATGAAACTCAAGGATATAGAAAAAAATGATATCAAGAGCACAAGTAGAAGGCTAACACATTTTCCTCCAAGAGTAGCTGAAAGGAGGTAAAAATTAATATGAATGCAGACTATGGGTAACTGGAAGCCAATCATTGAGAAACTTCATATCTGAGCATGGCCATTTATTGATAAAACAGATGTTATATTCATCAGCTGAGAGTGAAGAGAAATGGGTAGAATGAGATGTAAGGACAGCAAATAAATTGTCCACTAGCTCAGAGCAATGAGAAATAATGTAGTCCAAAAATAAAAATACTCTTGGCGCTACTCTGGTTGCAGATGCATTCAAGAATATTAATTTATCCTGTCTATAGGGTTATGCTAATTTTCTGCAACCGGGTTTAGTAAACAATATAGGAGTGGTAAGAGAAGAGTATTATATTGTTTGTAGAGATATAATTTTGTCAGTTTGGTGTGGTAAAAAGACAAGAATTTAAAGTTGTTGAGAAAATTATTCGCATGTAGTGTAGGTAATCAACAGAGGTAGGTAAGAGGAGAGAGAAAGAAAATGATCAGGCTTATATCTTGGGAGGAAGTGGAGCAATCAGTAGCTGGGGTTTCTATATGGTTGAAAATAATTGCACTAGTCTGAGTGCATAAAAAGGAAAGACATTGCATTGAAATGGTGGGGAATTTGAATTTAAGCAACAGAGCAGTTATGGGCATTGACAAATCTTGAATGATATCAATTTGAATAGACAACATGGCTGAATTTAAGAACGACAAGGAAGTGTGAAGGCAGGGTGCCTGACATATCAACCAATGGCATGCTGAACCCAGGTAAGATTATGGTCAGGGGAGCTGAAACATCAGAGAATAAATTAGGACAACTAGGAGATTAGTCAATTGCAATAAGAAGTTGATAGTCCTTTAGCCCAATGTCATGATCCTCAAAGAAAGGATCTTTATAATTTGACACACAGTTTGGTGGTAGAGTGAACATATCACTTATCTTTCAAAATGGAACACTTTTGACAATGTATTCATTTCCTGTGGCTGCTGAAACTAATTACCAAACTTGGTTTACTTAAAAGAACAGAAATTTGTTCTCTTACAGTTCTAGAAGCCAGAAGTCCTACATCAGTTGCACTGTGCTGAAACCAAGGTGTAAGCTGGGCCACGCTCCCTCCAGAGTCTAAAAGAGACTCTATTCTTTGCATCTTCCCAGTTTCTGATAGTTGCCAACATTCCTTGTCATGTGATGCGTAATTCCAATCTCTGCCTCCATGATCACATCATTTTCTCCTCCTTTGTGTCTGTCCATTTTTTTTTTCTACCTCTTTATTAAGGATGCATGTGATTAAGGATACTCAGCAATAGAGGTTACTCAGATAATCAGGATTATCCTTCCTATCTCAAAATGCTTTACCTAATCACATCTGCAAAGCCCTTTGATGCCCCTCCACTTAATGTTCATAAGTTCCAAGGATTAAGATGTGGATAACTTTTTTTTTCAGTCTATCACAGGTAGCAAAAAGAGGCATTGTGAGTAATTCCATAACAGCAATAGGTGCAAACCAGGATTGTCCCAGGCAAAATGGACTGTATGGTCACCCTATTTGGAGGCAGACTTGGGAGCTTCAGATTTCTGAAATGTTCTTTCATAAGTAACCATGAGACCAGAAGCGTGGACAATGTTTACTCTCCATCAAAGGAGGAAGGTTACAGAGGAAGCGGTTATCCTTGAGACAAAGTCAGGACGCTGCTGGTACACACAATACCTGTGTGTACAGCTTGGTGGATACAGCTCAGCATCAGGGTATAGGGATTTGGGAACTGTGTGGTGAGCAGTTTTAACAACCATATACCCAGCCTTGGATAGACACCAGTTTTGTGGAAGATAAGGCACAGAGAGTGTAAAGAAGTTTGGAATTCAAAGAGGTGAAATTAAAATCACTGATAAATACAGATACAGAAAGTGTACTGGAAATAGCTAATTTTGAAATTCCTAACCCATTTGTTATGAAGTTCAGGCACCACAGAATTTTCTTCATGACCAGTGGATGCTAAGACTTCTAATGCAGTCTTTCCTGACAGCTGCTTCTTCCTCCCTTCTCAGTGTCTTAACTGTCCATAGGGGATCACAACTTGGTATCAGCTATTATCTCTTCCTAATAGGAAATATTAACATCTTACTTTTTTTTAAGATTGTCTAAACATAAGCCCATTAGATAATTTCAACTATTTTTTTCAACTTTATGCAGTGCAGATGCAGTTTAAATACAGATTTCTTAAATCGGAAAAAATAAATTGAAATAAGAAAGTTAAACATAAGGCAAACATATCCTTCTATTTTTTCCTTTGTAAATTTTGTATAAACTACTCTCTAAGGTTCAGGCAAAAAATTCTGAGAAGGATCAGTAATTTGCTTCCTTAATTAAAATGAAATGCCCTCTTTAAACAAAATAATTTATTCAGCTCTTCTATTCAAAAGAACATATTTAGTTAATGATAAAGAGTGATGACATTATTTTGGATAAAAATCAAATACAACTCTGTTAGAGATTCTACTTCAAGAATAATATATAAACTTTATTACTCTGTTGATATATAGTTATGACAATATATAAGGATTGTTTAGAGCTGATAACACTATTCTGTCAGTTCCAGAATGTATAACCTCTATCATGTAGTTTTTTGGTTTAATGCACCCATAAATAAAAAGCAAATCAGAGAAAAACTCATTTTTTCATATGGAAATAAAAAGAATGAAGAAAGAGGTAACTAAACATGTTTGCTCAAGTCTGCAGCAAAGGACTGCAGTACACTGAAAACATTTTTATTAGATTTTAAACCTGTTGATTGGCAGGATATTTGTAGTATTATTTTCCTTAGAGATGCACCAGGTATGCACACACATAATCCTTTTCATTTCTCATATGCAAAACCACTTAAAATTGAGTAAAAACAAACAGCTTATAATCTTATGACGTTTGGAAAACAGCATGTGGAAAAAAATTACAGTGTGGATTTGGCAGTAAAATAAAATGACAGAAGTTGATTCTCTCATCTAGTCTTCTTCAGCTTGAGAAAGATCTAAATTAAGAAGGTGATAAAGAAGGTAAAATGAGCCAGCAATAAACACAGTATCACAGTCCATTTTGTGGTGTTCTAACAGAACACCACAGACAGGGTAATTTATTTTAAAAAGAAATGTATTTCTTACAGTTCTGGAGGCTGGAAAGTGCAAGGTCAAGGGGCCCACATCAGTAAGGGCCTCTGTGCTCAACAGCCCATGGTGGAAGGCAGAAGTGCAATAGAGCATGTAAGACAGAGGGAGTAAGGGAGCCAAACTTTTTCATCAGGAGCCTATTCTGTAATAACTAACCCACTCTCTCGATAATGGCTTTAATCCATTCATTAGGGCAGAGCCTTCATGACCTAATCACCTCTTAAAGGTCCTCTTCTCAACACTGATACAATGGCAATTAAATTTCAGCATGAGTTTTTGAGAAGATATTCAAACCATAACACACAACCACCTATTTCAAAAGCATTACATTCTTAAATGTGCCAGTAATTCATTTGCTTATCTATTCTAGCATTTTTCAATACTTGTAAATTTGAAAGCTTGCCTGTGTCACAAGTTCAATAACACAATAAATACAATTTCTTTTAATTTAGAAAAATAAGTCTACTCAAAGCATCCTCTACCTAAAACTTTGCATTTTTAAAGGTAGCACACCATTATAAGAAATGAAATTCTACCCCCATGATAATGGAGTTAGAAGCCTCCAATGCAACAGTGCTAATAATAAGATGTTGAAAGCAATTTTAACCCACAAAGTCAAGCAATGACCTGTAGGATTGATTTTACTTCACTGAGGGTATATTAATGTGTTATTTCTTTGGATCTCAGAAGTAACAGATTTATCTCACTATAAAAATAATACAGTAATTCAACTCTAGTTTTAAATTATTAAAATATTCTATATCTATTTTATGAAATATTATTAGAATTAGATACTTGGGGATTACTTTAATGTGTCAAGTTAATTTATGTAACTGCTAACAGTATACGTTCTATTGGCCAAATGTGTTATTTTAATCTGTTACTGCACAAGAATGTTTTTGTGATGATAGGGTACACATTTACATTCTAGAAGTTGATCGTGTATTTCCTGTTGTTCAGGGAAAATAAGAAATAGTTTCTGTATTCATGAATGCTAATTGCAAATGAGAAAAAAAATTATGATAGGGCACAAGTTTATATCTTTAGGGAGTAGATATAATCTACCAAGTTCTTAAGGAAACACTGCTTCCTCACTTAAGCTGTTATCTAAAATGGGGGAAGAAAGGTGGCTACATTCAAACTGAATAATTGTAATGAAAAAAATCAAAGTAACCAGATTTATGGCCTGCTGGGGGTTATGGTTTTGAAAATACCTATTTTGCCCCCATCTCTTCTTTTCCATCACCCACTCCCTCATTCTCAAACCTTCCTGTGCCCTAAAAGTTTCCACAAGATTGGCATTTCTGTTTTATCTTATAAATTTTGAAAGTTTATGGAGTAGAATTGTTATCACATGTTTTCCATAGTTGCTGCTGTCTAGTATGTAGTATTCTAATATGTAATTAAGGTGCTTAATGTATTAAATAATTTATTAATATCATGCCTCTTCTAAAATTAATTGGTTGCCTATGCCAAATACATTTTGTAAGTTTGAAGTTCCAGGCCAAAATGGGCTGGGGTGAAGTGAATTACTCAACCTATTATATATGAGAACTGTATTTGTTATTGATTTCTAAATAGCAGCTATAATGAGTATTCTGAGCTTGTCTTCTTAAAATGGTAGAGGAAGTATTCAGAACAAATGTACATAGGCCTGGGACTTTTGGGTTATACCTGGAGGAGTGGGGATGAACTACACAACAATATCTTTAAGACGATTTTGCACCTAGATTTATATTTAATATAATTGTTTTATCAAATCAATTTATTTTATATATAAATACAAATGTATATATTCATATATTCAATATATACTTATATACAAATACAAACAAATATATGTGTGCATATTGTTCAAAACCTATATATGTCTATTGTTCTCCTATTATAGGTTTTGTGAAGCTGTTCCTGGTTAGCCATCAGGAAATAAAACTCCAATTGAACTAGACTGAAAAAAATAATTCTCTGTACTCTGTAGAGTCCATCTCTTTACCAAAGCACAGAAGATAATTGACATTCTGAAAAAAAATAGACTTTTAAAATATCATTTAATATAGGTGTTAATGTAGTAACTATTGGACAGAAGAAACTACTAAAACTTACATAGCCCTTTTTATTGTATTGCAAAATAAAAAGAGAGGACTTATGTTCACCACTTGATATATTCTCTTCTTTTCTATGCTATTGAAATGTAATAGAATAGCTTTTGTTGGGCTATTTTCCTCCTGTAATAGAATCTTTGATTTATAAAAGTGCTGAATCATGCATTAGCCTTGTTTCTCAGTATATCCATAGGAGTTATTTCAACCAGAAGTGAAGGACTACAGCCATAATAGAATGCAGCAGCTGTTTAACATCACACAAAACTAAGCATAAAAAAGAGCAGTAAGGATTGCACTTTATTGATTTAATTTCAAATATTTACACATTAAAATGGCAATCATACCAAGACATTTTCATTTCAAGGGACACCACTGGTCCAAGTTTAATGAGATTCTATCCTCAATGGAATTTAAGAATCATACAATTTTGGAATTAGAAATTCTTTGGAGAATCTATTTTCCTTCCCCTTATATTAAGGAACCAAGGCCCAAAGAACTTAAATGGTTTGACCGAGATCACTTGGCTAGTAAGTAGCAGACCCTGACAAAAGCCCAATTCTCATCCTCTTGATCTTTGTACACTGCACAGTTATTAAAGAGAAAAATGTCATGTAATTCAATTCTTCCCATGTTCTATAGAAAATCTGGCATTTTAAAATACTTGAGGAACAAGTTATTCTTAGCAATTATGTGGCATGAAATAAAATAGATGGAAATCAATGGTATTTGTTATGCTTAAAATTCTTATAGATTTTCTAGTTTTGAATATTTGATTACATCAAGAATTTTAATATAGTGAGAGTGGATTCAGAGGCATAGGGAGCATTTCTGCTGAGCAGGAATTCTTTAAGTAATGTTCTCAATTTCCTGGGCTCTTATTTTTCTAGTATCCTAATCTCTCACAATCTTAGCTAGGCTCATCAGCATCCTAAAACCTGATGGAGAATAAGAAGGAAACATTTTTAAGAAGATAAAAAGAAGATGAGGAAAATTGTACCAGAATAAAACCATTAGCCAAGTATTTATATTTTCCAAAGCAATCTATAATGACTGGAAAAACTGTTAGTAACTACAATCAAGTAAAAAGAGTGGATTTTATTATACCTAAATGAGTTTTTCAGTTACAGGCCACCAATGCTCAGCTTTGACATTAACATTAGAGTTATCAAGCACATACCATTTTTAGCTGCAATAGATGAAAGTCTTTGTTGCCTAGATCCCCAGTTAGTGACATCATAAGGACGTGGCAAGGCAAAAAATCCCATAACACAGAGAGGAAGTTAAATGACAGAGAATACTTTGCAACAAATAATTAAAAAAAAAAAATCTTATCAGGCTTTAAAGGGTTGAGTTTTGGGATATGATTGCTGGATAACTGAACTAAGGGATTATAAAAGCTACCTAGAAGCCAATTAAAAAGTAGTTTCCAGAAAGTAAAAGAAGAGAAAAAGAAAAGCTAGATCAGGAAAAGTGTGAAATGACTCCAAGAATTTAATGGCATTTTAAATATAGAAAACACTTTTAGTTGAATGTGCCTATATAAAACATAAATGTTCATTATTAAAGCATCGTTTGTAATAACTTGAAAACAACATGAATATGCATAAGTGAATGAGTAACTAAATTAATGAATATGTGACCAAATGCATAAGCAACTAAGTTAGTAATTAATAAATCTACTACTCTGAAATACCACACTTATATTGAATGTGGTATATCCAGGTGTACTGACTTGAGAAAGGATGTCCTTAACATGAAATTAATTTCTTAAAATATCAAATTACACAGTTTTTTATATATTTTGTCATTCTAATTTTTTAAGTCTTTAAAATGTTTTTATATTTTAATTATAAATTGACAAATTATAGTTGTATATATTTATGAGATACAGAATGATGCTGTGAATTATGAATATGTTGTGGAATAATTTAACTAAGTAACATATCTATCTTCATATACTTATCTTTTTGTGGTGAGAAATTTTACTCAGTGATTTTGAAATATACAAAATATTATAGTATATTACATGCTGTGCAATATATCTCAAAGTAAAGAAAATAAATTTATTCTTCCATTCTCATTAAGGTTTTCATCCTGTTCCTCTCATCTCTCCATTCCTCCCTCCTTCCAGCCTCTGTAACCACCATTCAACTCTCTGCTTCTTTGAGATTGATTGTTTCAGAGTCCACATAGTAAGAACATGTGGTATAATGTTTTTTGGTGCCTAGCTTATTTCACTTAGCATAATGTCTTCCAGGTTCATTTGTGTTGCTGCAAATGACAGGATTTGCTTCTATTTTAAAGCTGAATAGTATTTCATCGTGTGTATATACCACACATTATTTATCCATTCATTAGTTGATGGAAACTAAGTTGATTCTACAAGTTGGTTATTGTAAATAGTGCCAGAATGAACATGGAAATGCAGACATCTCTTTGACATACCGATTTCACATCTTTTGGGTCAATACCGGAAAGTAGAATTGCTGGATCATACGGTAATTCTATTTTTAGTATTTTGAGAAACCTCCATACAGTTTTTCCTAATAACTGTACTAATTTACACTCCCACCAATGGTGTGCAAGGATTCCCTTTTCTCCACATGTCATTCTAATTTAATAAAGGTGTCTTTTAATCCCCAACCATATAAGGGTATATTTGATTTTATACATGTGCATAATAAAGGAAAAAGGATGAAAAAAATCACATTAAATTCTAAACAACAGTTACATTACAGGGGTGGAATTAGAGTTTAGGGGAAGGAAAAATTACAGAGTTCATCTTAGAGTTCCTGACAGTATCATTGTAATGAGCACAAATAATTTATTCAATTAAATTACTGGATTTTTAAAAACCCAGTTGCAAAAGAATAAGTTTCTAGAAACATACACTGTTCCTTATAAATACCCCAATACAACACATAGCTCTTATATAGATTATTAAAAATCTAAATACTCAACCAAGATATGTAGATAGACTTGTGGCCAAGAATAAAGAACACCAAATTGAAAATCAGTGGTGTTCTTTAGAAGTCAACAGTCTTAGACTTTGGTTCATTCTCAGCCCTTTACAACTAAGTTTTAAAATGAGCTTTAAACAAGATCCCCTTCATGAGGTCTGTGTAAAAAACAGAACAAGTGTTGAGCAAAGAAAGTTATGCATCCCTTTGGAGATATCTTTGGCCCTAAAGCTAAAATATTTGAGAATACAGTGATAAAATGCAAAATTGTATAATATTATTGCATGGCAAGGTTCTTAGGACATCTATTTAAGAAAAAATCAGTAAGAGCCGGCTGGACTGAAGTAAGTTATCATTGAATAAGGAGACTAAACAGGCTTTGAAGTATAAACCTCCAGACTTCCACTAAAAAATCTAAAAAACTAATTTAATATTGTCAAATTCAATAGATATCTTGCTGGACTTTGGAGCTTTATTTGGCACCAGTCATCTCATTTCTTTGGTTAAACTATCAATTACCTTCAATGTCATGTTATCATCCTCTTTTTCTCTTGTTTCTAATCCTCACTCTGTTCCTTTTTGAAGTTTATAATTGACTTCTGTTTTCCTGTCTCTATCTTTCATATTTCAAGGCTTCTACCCAAATAATTGCTCTGTTCTAAGTGGTGTGCCTGAGTAATTTTATTCATCTCTTTCTTCCTTTTAACTACCATCTAATTGCCAATGGCCCTTGGTTCTAATATCACCTCAGAGCTTTAGATTTATATATTCACTTATTTCTTTCATATATCCACTTGGATGTTTCATTAAAAAACTCAAACTCAGCATGTTATCTTTCTTCTTCACCATAACACTTGCACCTCTTCCTGTATTCTATTTTTCTATTAATGGTTGATACAGTTTGGCTTTGTGTCCTCACACAAATCTCATGTTGAATTGTAATCACCAGTGTTGGGGGAGTGAATTGATGGGAGGTGATTGGATCATGGGGGTGGTTTCTAATGGTTTAGCATCATCCCTCTAGTGCTGTCTGGTGATAGAGTTATCAGGAGATCTGGTTGTTTTAAAGTCTGTAGCACTTCCCCTTTCTCTCTCTTACTTTTTCTCCAGCCATGGGAAGACATGCCTTGCTTCCCCCTCGCCTTCTGCCATGATTCTAAGTTTCCTGAGGCCTCCTCAACCGGGCTTCTGGTACGTCCTGCAGAAGGGTGAGTCAATTAAACTTCTCTTCTTCATAACTTTCCCATTCTCAGGTAGCTCTTTATAGCAGTGTGAGAACGGACTAATACAATGGCTCCACCTTTTATAAAGTTAATATGTCCTTCCCAGATTCTACTTTCCTCCACACTTTCAAAAATCTTCAAAATATATTCCCAAATCATATATTTCTCTCTTCTTTCATGAAAACACTATAAGGACCACTGTAAGATGAACATGTTAGGGTTTAATAATTGTAAGACTGCCTCAGGTTACTACTAAAATTTAGACTGAAATTATCTATGGTGGTGGTTCTTAACTAATGGTGATTTTACCCCCACCCCAGGGGGATGTATGACAATGTCTGCAGACATTTTTTATTGTTAAAACTTGAGGGAGTGCTACTAGCATCCAGTGGCTAGACCAGGGCCAGTACACAACACCCTACAATTCATAGGACAACTCCCACAACAAGGAATATTCAGCCAAAACGTCAACAGTTTCCACCCTGAGAAACCCTGATCAATGATTTTGCATTCTAATTGGATGTTACTTGAGAAATGTTTACAGATCAAATTTTAGAACAGTATGATAAATACTCTCTGAAAACATAGTTCAATATTATTCTTACATGGCTAATATTTGAGTCAATTTATTCTGGATCTATATTTGTAGTATTGTAGTAGACATACCTTAAGATGACTCCCAATGAGTCATGCCTGTGTATAATCTCCTTCACTTGAGGTCAGCTGGAACCTGTGACTTGCTTCTATCCAATAAAGTATGGCAAAGGTAATGGAGTAGTCACTCCCTTGATTATGTCACTATTTATAAGACTTTCTCTTAACAAATTGGAGCAAGAGAGACCGTCCTGCTGGCCTTGAAGAAGTAAGCTGGTATGTCATGATAGGCCCATTTAGCAAGAACTGTGGGGACTTCTAAGAGCTGAGAGTGACCCCCACTTCCAGGCCAACAGCCTGCAAGAAAGCAAGAACCTCAGTCCTACAGTCACAAGGAACCACAAAGAAAGAAACCAACGACCACATGAGTTTGAAAGATTATACCTAGCTCTAGATGAGAATATGGGTAGCTAATGCCTTGATTACAGCTTTGTAAAACCCTGAGTAGAAAATCCAGTTAAGCTGCACCTGAACTCTTGACCCACAAAAACTGTGAGATAATAAATGTAGATTGTTTTAAGCCATTAAGTTTGTGGTAATTTATTATGAAGCAGTGGATAACTAATACAAATATGATGGGGGAAAAACGAAAGAAAGAAACGGGGAAAGAAAGAAACACAGAAAGAATGAACATAAACACTTTAAATAAATATGGTATGACAACTTATACGTTTATTTTACATTTTCTTGTTTACTCTTTCAGCTATTGATTTATTTTAAGACCTTATCTTTCTTGTATTTGGGGGGTGCTAGATTAGTATAATGTAAATATATTAATTATGTGTGGTGCATACATATATACATATATATATGTGTGTGTGTGTGTGTGTGTGTGTGTGTGTGTGTGTGTATACCTTAAGATTCCACCAAAGTTTGTTTGGACTTGAAAACAATGAAATCAGACTTCATCAGCAATGAAATAATTGTGGTGAAGAAGACTTTGGCTGAAGCTCTATAATTAAATGGAATTTCATGTACAAAAGTCAACTCAAGACAGATTAAAGACTTAAACGTAAAACCAAAAACTATAAAAACCCTGGAAGACAACCTACGCAATACCATTCTGGACATAGGAACCAGCAAAGATTTCATGACAAACATGCCAAAAGCAATTGCAACAAAAGCAAAAATTGACAAATATGATATAATTAAACTTAAGAGTTTCTGCACAGCAAAAGAAATTATCAACAGAGTGAACTGACAACCTACAGAATGGGAGAAAATATCTGCAAACTTGCGTCTTACAAAGGTCTAATATCCAGCATCTATAAGGAACAAACAAATTTACGAGAAAAAAATAACCCCATTAAAAAGTGGCCAGAGGACATGAACAGACATTCTCAAAAAGAAGGCATACATGTGGCCAACAAGCATATAAAAATGTTCAACATCACTAATCATTAGATAAATGTAAATGAAAAACACAATGAGATATCATCTCACACCAGTTAGAATGGCTATTATTAAAAAGTCAAAAAATAATAGAGGCTAGTGAGGTTGCAGAGAAAGGGAAGCCTTATGCACTGTTGGTGGGAGTGTAGATTAGTTCAATCTTTGTAGAAAGCACTATGGAGATTCCTCTAAGAGTTAAAAACAGAACTAACATTCAACCCAGCAATCCCATAACTAGGTATATACCCAAAGGTATATAAATAGTTCTACCACTAAGACATATATACAGGTACGTTAATTGCTGCATTATTCACAATAGCAAAGACATGGAATTAACCAATGATGCCCATCAATGACGGATTATATAAAGAAAATGTGGTACATATACACCACGGAATACTATGCAGCCATAAAAAGGCATGCGATTGTGTCCTTTGCAGGAACACGGATGGAGGTCCAAGCCATTATGCTTTGCAAACTAGTGCAGGAACAGATAACAAATCCACATGTTCTTACTCATAAGTGGGAGCTAAGTGATGAGAACACATGGACACAAAGAGGGGAACAACAAACACTGTGGCCTACTTGAAGGTAGAAGGTAGGAGGAGGGAGAGGAGCAGAAAAAAATCACTATTGAGTATTAGGTTTCCTACCTGGGTCATGAAATAGTCCGTATAACAAGTCCTCATGACATGGATTTACCTGTATAAAAAACCTGCACATGTTCTCCTGAAACTGAAATAAAATTTTAAATGAAAAAAATGAAAGATTGAGTTTGATGACATGTATACAATAAGAACAGTGTATCAATTTCTTTGTTTTTAGCTTCATTTGGTAATTTAGATTTGATAGCCATTTTTAATAATTACTTTCATTGTACATTATTAAATTTCAAATGGAGATGGTAGCTCTCTAGTACGAGATAATTTACAAAAAAAACACAGTCAAATATGCTGAGAACTTGTGGGAGGATAGGAAATTTCCTATACAACAACTGCAGAGGATACATAGAGGGTTCAGAACTAACTCGTGGTTATCTTAGCACTTTAAAATAGTCAAGTCCATGAGAGTGACTCAATTATGTTAAGTATTAGGAGATATTCGCAAATCTAACATACTTTTAAATTTTAGACATCATAACCTTTTATTTTATCCCATAGATATTGACCCTTTAAAGCAGAGGTCACCCATGTTTTTGTATAGCTTGCAAGCAAGGAAAAGCTTTTACATTTTTAAATGGTTGAAGAAAATTAAAAAATAATAATATGACATTAAAATTATGTGATATTCAAATGTCAGTGCTGATAAATGCAGTGCTATTGGGACACAGCTACACACGTTCCTTTACATATTGTTTAGGGCTGTTTTTGTACTACAACAATAGAAACCAGTTGTTGACACAGGGATTGGTTGTGGCCTAGAAAACTGAAAATGCATACTATCTGTTCCTTTTTAGAAAAAATTTGCAGACCCTTTCTCTAGAATATGTTGTGTTTTGAAAACCATCGCTAAAAATAAACAATACATGCATGTATTAAATTATGTGTAATGTATGTGGTATGTATGTGTGTGTGCATGTGTATCTGTGGTCCTATTTTTCTTCTATAGATCTATTTCATATATGATTTATTCAGTTCCAATTAAACATCACGCTCCATAAATACAGGGTATGGTTCTTTGCCAGCTTCGCTCATGAGGATTCTAGGGCACAGGCTACAAGTTTGGGTTCCATTATTGTTTTCTTTTTCCCTTTCTTCATGGATGGCTTATGCCTCATCCTGAGTATACAAAGCCTCCAAGACATTTCTGCAATCCGTAGCCTTGCAATACACTGTCCAAGAGTTCTTCATACCATCTTTAAAAAGGTCCTGCAGGAGTGAGGAGTTGTAAATTATTGTTTGGCATTTTCAAAGTGTTAACAAAAGGGATGGAAGTTCTATTAGCATTGCATGAGGAGGAGACGCCAACCCCCATCGGCCCTGTCTGGAGATTTCGATAGCGTGGTGTTGCTATAAAATGGAACCAGGCACAAAAGGAAGATAAATATGCCAATGGTAAAGGTTAGAAAACTCCAATAAAATTACTATAAGAAACATGCAGAAATTATGGCTGCCTTTTACATGTGAAAAAGGAAGGATAGAAAATCATAGAAGGGAGAAGAACTAATGTATTTTTAGTACAGTGGACATTAGGCTGGTGTGATTGTGGCAAAACTGTTTTGAAACATGCTTGAGATTTGCTTGATATTTGTCTTTTCAGACTCCTCTGACACAGATATTGAGTTGTAATTTTGTTTGTAAAGCACTGACACATAACAAAATACATTTTAAGATATGCTGTTTTTGCAGATAATCATTTACGTTTTTATTCCTTCCTCCATTTTACAACCTGAATTTTACTAGTATCTGTGCTATATGGAGAAAACACAAAAAAGTAATTTTTAAAATAATTTTATTTTCTATTATTTCATTTATAAAATATGATGTTATGAGATATGTATAAATAGAAGCAATTCTTATACAAAAGGAATACACTATGGAAACTTCATACAAGTCATCTACTGTAACCACTCTGGTCCAAAAGATCAAGGGTCTCCAGTTCTCAGGCCACTGACTGGTACCAGTCTGTGGTGTGTTAGGATCTGGGATGCACAGCAGGAGGCGAGTAGTGGGCAAGTGAGCATTACAGCGTGAGCTCTACTTCCTGTCAGATGAGTGGCAGCATTAGCTTCTCATAGGAGCAGGAACACTATTGTGAACTGCGCATGTAAGGAATCTAGGTTGCAAACTCCTTATAAGAATCTAATGCCTGATGATCTGAGGTCAAACAATTTCATTCCCTCCCACTCCCACTATCTGTGCAAAAATTGTCTTCCATGAAACTAGTCTCTGGTGTCAAAAAGTTTGGGGACCACTGCAATTGATAGTCCTGCCAATACCTGTTGGGAAACAGAAATGATTGGAGTTCTGTTAGAGAATGGTGTTACAGTGGTGCTGAACCAGGAACCCAGAATTACTTCAATCTTTCCTGGCCCAGCCAAATCTTCCCTATTACCTTCCTAAGCGGGGCAGGGGTGGTGTACATTAAGAGGTACCGAAGAGAAAGTATCTTTTTCTTTTTTCCAATGGGGCTTTAGCCCTAAACCTCAAAATAGAGCAGGACCATTTGGTAGATTCCATAATCCCTTAGTCTGGAGGAGCAAATAAAGCCCAAAATCAAAGCAGAGCCAATGGGGCCTTCAGTATTTCAGTTAGATGAAAGATTGCGCAGAATTTTCAAGTTAAATTCTGGCTCTTAGATCCCAATTCTACAAATAAGAAAAGATAGATGAATGGAGAAAAAATAACTGCCAAGATGAAGCCAAACCGTATGGCAGGAAGGGAGAAAGAGAGCATAGGGAAAGGAGAGAAGGATCAAATTTGTTAAATCAGGCTCTTTTTTTTTTTTTTTCTTTGAGATGGAATCTCGCACTGTCACCAGGCTATAGAGCAGTGGCAGGATCTCGGCTCACTGCAATCTCTGCTTCCGGGGTTCAAGCAATTCTGCCTCAGCCTCCCAAGTAGCTGGGATTACGGGCATGCGCCACCACGCCCAGCTAATTGTTTTGTATTTTTAGTAGAGAGGGATTTCACCATGTTGGCCAGGGTGGTCTCGATCTCCTGACCTCATGATCCACCAGCCTTGGCCTCCCAAAGTGCTGGGATTGCAGGGGTGAGCCACCGTGCCCAGAATCCAATAAAGATTAACCCACTAGATGAGGATCATAACTCTTCAGTGAAGAAATAATAATGAGGAAAAGGAATCTTAAGGTGAGCAGTAATAATTTACTATAGGGAAATTTATCTGTATATTTCTATTTTTATTTTCTATTTGTCAAATAAAAATTATATATACTTATGGTATACATGATGTTTTGAAATATACACTGTGGAATTGGTAAATTGATATAATTAAAATATATTTATTACATCACATATGCATTATTTCCATGGTAAGAACACTACAAAGGGTGAGAAATATACACTCAGAACTTTTCAAGTATGTAATACATTGTTATTAACTATAGTTACCATGTTGTACAATACATCCGTTGAACTTACTCCTGCTGTCTAACTAAAATTATGTATCTTTAGACCAACATCTCCCCGATTCCCCTCACTCCCAACCCCCAGTTCTTGGTAACCATTCTACTTCCTGCTTCTATGAGTTCAACTTTTTTAGATTGCATATGCAAGTAAGAAATGTAATATTTGTCTTTCTGTGTCTAGCTTTGTTCACTTAATATACATGTTTTCGAGGTTCATCTAGGTTGTCTCAAATGATAAGATTTCCTTCTTTTATAAGGCTAAATACTATTTCATTTTATATATATACCACATTTTCCATATCCATTTATCTGTTTATGGACACTTAAATTGATCCCATATCCTGTCTATTCTGAATATTGCCACAGTGAACATGGGAGTGCAGATATCCCTTCCACATACTCATTTCATTTCTTTCAGATATACATCCAGAAGTGAAATTGTACAACATATGGTAGTTCTATTTTTAACTTTTTGGGGACTCACCATAGTGTTTTCCATAGTGGCTGTATCAATTTACATTCCCAGCAACAGTGCATAAGGATACGCTTTTCTGCACATCCTCATCAACACTTGTTATCTTTCACCTTTTTATAATAGCCATTTTACCAAGTGTGAGGTTGTTTCTTTTAGTATTTGGAAACTTCTCCTTTTATTGATGCAAATGTTGCCTTTCTTTCCTTTGTAACTTCTCAATGATTGCCTCTAGCTCTGCCCTCTGGATGCATACAGGTAAATTCAAAGAAGTAGTTTTTCATGACATTGCTAGTATTTCAGGATTTGCCCTTTATCACCTCAGATGGAAAAACTAATTGCTATACCCTCCCCACACATGTACTCACGGAGGAAGCAAAAAGTAACACCTGTGTCCATGAGGAACCCTGGCTTAAGGAAACTGCAGTCTTTTGAAGAGGACTTCTGGGGAACCTGCCCAATATTTGCTCTTGGGATAAAATATTGTTATCCTGTGCAGCAAACAAATCTGCCCTCTGCCTCCTATCCCATACAGAGATGCTATTTCTATCTCCCAAGGCTGTTTGCCATACAGACATCCTTGAAAAGACAGTCCAGAACAAATGTGAGAGATCTGTGGATACTGATCTTACAAAGTATGCATGTGTCTATACACATACACACATATATTTGTGCACTCTTCACATTCATGAAGGTTAATTTTTACCTACATTGGATCCATTTTTATGTATTTTGTGACATGCTTTTTTGATGGCTATCTTTCCTTGTCAGTATACCTCATTCTTTTTTTTTTTGCCACTATATAGTATCTCATAGTATTTATATTCTATAATTTACTACAAAATCTGAGCCATTTCCCTATTAATACAATTTTAAATTTTTTCCAAAGTGTTACAAAACTGCCGGGAAAACAGTTTATATACATATATCTTTGTGCATATATGAGTATTTCTATAGGAGAGACAGAGTAACGGAACTACTTGATTAAAACATTGGTACTTAAAAATTTGAAAAATATGTACAAGTCTCCTGTGTCAACTTATATTCCCCCCAACAGTATATAAGTGTCCAAATCCTATTTTTCTATGTGTGCTAAAATACTTACCTGCCTGCAAATAAGGATATACGTATGGAAAGACATTCTTTAAAATTAACATTGAATAGTACTTTAGGTTTTAATGTAATTTTGTCCTCGCTATTAAATTTTTGCCCACACAAGCCCAGGAAGCTGGCTGTTGTTAGTTTCAATTTCAGATGAGTAAAGTCAGACATTTCAATAAATGAGCTATGGAAAAGACAAACGTAATCAAAACTTCCAGTGCTAATTTCTTATATTTTTGTATTCAGTGCTGGCTTTCCCTGACACAAATAAGGTATGTGCAGTCCATGATCCCATACATCAAAAGGAATGCAAGAACTTCCTACTGGAGCATTTCTAAAATGTATTTTTTCCCCCAGAAGCAACTTCACTATACAGCTTCATCACATTTTCCAAAACTAAGTTTTATGGCAGTAGACCTGAAGCTAGAGATTCATATCAAACTTGAAGTTAATTAAAACTTCAGGTTTATTTTGTGCTGCTGTTGTTATTATTATTGTTGTTGTTGTTATTGTTTTAACATAATTTACCACTTACTTAGGCTTCCCCAATCTGTTTATATATAGAATTGATTTTTATCCTAAATTGATGTCTCAGTCAGTTTGAGCTGCTATAACAAATTACCTTAAACTGGAGGGCTTAAGCAACAAATTTATTTCTCACAGTTTTGGAGACTGGAAGTTCATGATCAGGGTGACAGCATGCTCAGGTTCTGGTGAGGGCATTCTTCTGTGTTGCAGACTGTCATCTTCTCTTTATAACTTCACATTAGGAAGATAGGGAGAGAGTTTTCTGTGGCCCCTTTTATAAGGGCATTAATACATTGATGAGAGCTGTACCCTCATGACCTAATTACTTCCTGTTGGAAACAGATGCTTTGTGCCACAAAGAAAAATCAGCACTGATACAAAAGATCTCTTAGCAAGGCAATTTTACTTTCTGCAGAAAGGGTGCTCTTGTTAGCTATCTTGCTAGTAGAGTACAACAAACAAAGGAAAAGCAGACATATTTATCTTTTACGCATTTGGGGTTGTCTTTACTGCTGTGTCTGATTTCCGTTGGTTGGAGCTAGACCTCACAATCTAAAACTAAAACTCAATTGGCTAACAACTTAAAACTTTTCTAAACAGGTAAAAGCAATGGAGAACACAAAGGAAGTCTGAATAAGGAAGGGGCATAGGCTGCGAGCTAAGACATGCCTGTGAGCACGTCCAGGACAGATACCTTGGTTAAAGTACAAGGATACAGAATATATTACATGCCTGTGAGCATGTCTAACAGCAACATAAGATAAAGCTTAACAAAGGGTCACTAGTAAAAAGCAAGAAAGCTTTGAAGAAAGTTAGTTTTTAAAAGATATTATTATTTCTAACTTTTATTATTATTATTATTATTTAACAAGAAAAGAAACTTTGAAGAAGAACTTTACTTCTCATACTTCCCAAAGGTCCCACCTTTTAATAACATTACAATGGGGGTTAAAATTGCACATATACATTCTGGGGGTATACAAACATTCAGGTCATTGCATTCCACCCCTGGCCCCCAAAATTGATGTCCTTCTCACATGTAAAATGTATTTATTGCATCCCAACAGACTCAAAAGTCTTAACTCATTCTACTATCAACTCTAAAATCCAAAGTCCTATCTAAGAATCATCTAAGTCAGACAAAGGTGAGACTCAGGGTACATAGAAATGCATTACTTTCCTAATTTCCAGTTTTTCAGTATCTTTTTGACACTTGATTTTATCATCTATCATATTAACTGACTCTTCCATTTCTGCATCATGCACACATTTAATAAACATATATCATTTTCATGAATTCACTCAACTCACTTATTAAAATGTTGAACGAGACATGTCCAAACCCAAGCATATATGTTTGTGCCACTAGCATCTTATATGAAGGTAGACATCATTGTTTTTAAGCCTGTCTTGCTTTTCATTAGTAGAAACATGGCTGTGAATTAAAATAAGTCTGATGTCACTACCTCAGTCATGGGGTACATGAGATGATTGTGGCAGGAAGAAACACTAACGGAAGGGAGAAAGCTATTTTTCACATAGATCCATAGTTCAACAAGCCTCATGGGAAAGGTAGTAGAGAAGGACAGCATATAAATTGGATTAAATTCTCATAAAATAAGAGGGTTTTAATTTATTTTTCCCTGAGCATCAGTGTAATGAATAATTAAAATACCCATTCTCTTCTTAGATTTGCAGAAAGCAGAGAATTTCTCATTTCTGCTTGGCAGCTTTATTAGCTACTATTGTTTCTCTTTTTCAAAGAGGTTGTTGCCTGCTGAATTTTTTTTATCATTTTGGTAATTATATTTTCATGTTTACATTTGCATGATTTTGTTCAAAGATCTCATGTCAAATGAATGCATTGAATGCAGAATAAAGGCAAAATTATAATATGGGTATGAAGGAGATGAGTACTTTAAATGCCCATATGTAACTGTGGCCTTAATTAAAGGCTGGTTCAGAAAGAAAACTTTAGATATAAATCCATTTTCTTTCATTTTTTACTTAGACGTTTCCTATTTTCAAGGTGAAGAAAAGACTCGTTTTTTACCTCAATTAAGCTGTCATTGGGGAAAACATTTGGTTCTTAAATTTGCTCTCATGGAAGGAAAGGGACCTGAGTTATGTTATAAATGTTAGAATTAGTTTAAGCCTGTGGTGGTCATAGCAAAGCCATGGGCAAATTCGGAACATACCCAAGCTTAAGGGAATAAATCCATTTCAGTTACAACCCCAAGGCACTGAGGAATATTGTGTTCAGCAATATCAGAAAGACAAGGCAATCTCAAACCTTTCAGTGAAGAAGGAGGGAACACAGCTACAAGAGAGGTCTGTGAAGCCCACATATGTCACTACGTTCCCAATCTTCAGTGACAAGACCTGCTCAGTTGGGAAACCCATTTTGGTCAGTTAATCCTCTTTAGATAACTCACTGTATGTTCCTATTATGCACCTAAAATCCTACTCAAAAAGAAAACAAAAAACAAAAGGTCATTGTTACTCCACCAAATTCATTTATATTTTAAAATGTAACATCCATGCCAGCAGTGTTCTTGTCCACCAGGATAAAATCTAATATTTATATAGTAGTGATACATACCATTGCCATTCTTTTTACATGCAAAAATATACATATAACAAATACAACCCCTCTTATATAATTTTCTTTTCATTTCAATTTTTATTCAATTTTATTTTTCACTCTCCTGTTTGAAACCACTAATTCTATGCAGCAACTACATATTTTAATATATGACTCTGCAAAAGTATTATCTCAATGGGAAGAAGATTACTATGCACTAAAGGTCATTTGTGTGTGTGTGTGAAACAAATAAATAATATGTGTATAATGTTTTTCACCTATGGATTTATAAACATGTATCACAAAATCACTAGTAGTATAGGGTTAAAAGGAACCTTAGGTGTTTTTCTCCTCTTCTACAGTATTCTGAATTTTGTAACATATATAGAACTTTATTAGTTATAGAAATTTCTGCCTTGTCTTCTGGACTTTAATTCTGGTAAGTTGGGCTATGGATGAATTGATCACTCAATCCCTAATAGTTTCTACAGTGCCTGGAAAATAAAAGGTTTGTTAATCAAATTCTCTCTACTTAAAGTGGATGAATTAAGGCTGTAAACAATTGATATGATTTGCAGTGGCTCATAAATGTACTCAGCAAGGAAACCTAGCTGAAGCCCTGGAGAATCCAGTGAAAAATCTTATGTTGTTTATATACTACTTTGGGTTTGAATTTCACAGTATTAGTCGATTTTCACACTGCTTATAAAGGCATAGCTGAGACTGGGAAGAAAAAGAGGTTTAATGGACTTAACAGCTCCACTTGGGTAGGGAGGCCTCACAGTCATGGCAGAGGGCAAGGAGGAGCAAGTAATGGTTTACATGGATGGCATCAGGCAAAAAGAGAGCTTGTACAGGCAAATTCCCATTTTTAAAACCATCAGACCTGTGAGACTCACTCACCATTAGGAGAAGAGCAGGAGAAAGGCCCGCCCCCATGATTCAACCATCTCCCACTGGGTCCCTCTCACAACACATGGGAATTACAGGAGCTACAAGATGAGATTTGGGTGGGGACACAAAGCCAAACCACCATGCAACAATATATACCACCCTGAGAGGGAGAAAGATACAAACGTGAACTACATGAATCTAAGGAACAAAGGGGAACCACACAGATCTGCTAAATTTGATATAATAATGAGGAAAATTATCCATTTCTCCTTATTGTACACAACACCTTCAAGGATATTATTCTAAAATGGTAATTTTACTCAATGCCCTAAGTCCTTGCTCTAATCCTCTATAGAACGATTCTCCCTGACTGTGGCCAGTAGTTTGGTCATTGGTAGGCAACAGCATAAAACTGATAAATATAAATCCCTCAGCCCTCAGCCAGGGAAACAGTAAATAACTTTACAGATATATAATTAAAAGGCTGCTCAACAAGTGCTCTGAGCTCCCCAAGCAGGGATTTAAATCCAAGTATGTGTCAGTTTGTCCCTAGCAGATGAAAAGGACAGATGGAAAAGAGAACCAAGATAAACCATTCAGGCTCCCCAGAATTCAGCAAGGAGCTTAGTACACAGTAATTCTATCAATCTGTTCAGGTTAAACAGTAATATTTGTTTGCCTTTGCATGTATGGTTAGGTCCAGCCAACAATGGTACAGACTTGTGTTAAAAGGAAAGTCTTAATGCAGGGAATGGGAAGACAATATAGGAAGACGATACAAACATTCTTAAGGCCAGTATGCCATGTTTGTTTTATAGGATGTTGACATGAAATTTACTTCTGGCTTCTAAGAATTGTTTTGCAGCCATAAAGCTTTCAAAAATCTCGTGTACTTAATTCAAAGCCTTTAAAATTTATGTTATAAAATTTATTACAGCATCCTTATAAATCAGTACTTGGTAGTAACAAATTATAAGAACGTGCTGTATATTTAAAAGATAAATCAGAATTGAACAGTAAAGAAAGCAAGTGTTTTCAAATTAGACAGCTAAAGCACTAACTAATAGGAACATTTGTAAACTCCACAATTATTTACACTAGGGCTCTTGGTTAGAGTACATAAATCCAGCAGAAGAGTTTGCATCTGTCAGCTGGGACTTTTGGTCCATTGTTTATAAACAAGAAGTTAATGAAGAGTCAGGGGTCTGAAAATCCAGAGAGTAGATTATAAATTTTAGCATTTGATTTATAAACAAGTAACTTTAAGAATTACATATGTAACTAAGCAGAAAAATAAATTGCATTTAAAATCAGGTGAAGGTTAGTATTTTTAAATCACAGTTGTAAATAAAATGATTATATGTTTATATCTCCAACCAATACAAACTTAGATAATTCTAAAATTCTGCATTTCTTAAGATCATAGCAGGGATATACCAAGCACAATGCCAACACTTAGCAACTTCAGTGAAATAATTAGTTCATTCTTATTCTGTTACCTTTAATAGGAAACTTTTTTTAAAAATGCAATATTTACATGACAATGTTTTGTTTTACCATAAATGGACCAAATAATGGTTATATGGTAAATCATAACTTGAAGACTTTATCCAGTTATAGACATGAAGTTCAAATGTCTTCCTTTTTCTTTAGGATACACCAAATGTATTTCTTAAAAAGACCCCAATGTAAGGACAATTCTCTTACGTTTTCTTTGCTTCATAACTTCTCTCACAGTGGAATCCAAGATGAGCAGGTGCCATTTCAAGGCCAAGTTGCTCATGTCCCACGTGGCTATTTCATTACAAAAGAACATGAGAGAAACAGAATCAAAAGAAATGAAAAAGCAAAGAAGTAAGAAATGGCAATCATTAAAAAATGTGGAGACAACAGATGCTGGAGAGGATGTGGAGAAATAGGAACACTTTTACACTGTTGGTGAGAGCGTAAATTAGTGCAACCATCATGGAAGACAGTGTGGCGATTCCTCGGATCTAGAAATAGAAATACCATTTGACCCAACAATCCCATTACTGGGTATATACCCAAAGGATTATAAATCACTCTATTATAAAGACACATGCACATGTATGTTCATTGCGGCACTGTTTACAATAGCAAAGACTTGGAACCAACCCAAATGCCTATCAGAGATAGACTGGATAAAGAAAATGTGGCACATATACACCATGGAATACTATACAGCCATAAAAAAAGGGATGAGTTCATGTCCTTTGTAGTGACATGGATGAAGCTGGAAACCATCATTCTCAGGAAACTGACACAAGAACAGAAAACCAAACACCACATGTTCTCACTCATAAGTGGGTGTTGAACAATGAGAACACATGGACACAGGGAGGGGAACATCACA
>CAUYLG010046059.1:0-156063 GCA_963573385.1 Cacajao melanocephalus | reverse complement strand
AGTGAGCCAAGATTGTGCCATTGCATTCTAGCCTGGGCAAAAAGAGCATAACTCCTTTTTTTTTTTTTTGAGATTGAGTCTCCATCTGCCGCCCAGGCTGGAGCACAGTGGTGCGATCTTGGCTCATTGCAACCGCCTCCTTGGGGGTTCAACCAATTCTCCTGCCTCAGCCTCCCGAGTAGCTGGGACTACAGGCATGCACCACCACACCCGGCTAACTTTTTGTACTTTTAGTAGAGATAGGGTTTCACCATGTTGGCCAGGATGGTCTCGATCTCTTGACCTCGTGATCCGCCCACCTTGGACTCCCAAAGTGCTGGGATTACAGGCGTGAGCCACCGAATATTTTTTTAAGCAGAGAAAAACATGCTCATGGTCAAGAAATCAAGCACTACAGGGGCTTATAATGAAAACCATCATCTTCTAATGAAAAGTAGCTCTCCAACCCCCTCACCCAACACACTCCCCAGAGTCAACCTTTTCTAACTCTTTCTGAAAACTCATAGAGATTTCTCTAACTACAAGATTTCTTGTAAGCTTCAAACAATTTGGATGATGTAGATACAGTGATGATCTCCCTTTAGAGATGATGAAATGGCAGCAGAGTGGCCTAATGTCACACAGCTGGCATGGGGTGCAGCCAGGATTCAAACTCACTTCTGCCTCTGTCCAGGTCCTGCTCTTACACTTCAGGCCGCAGGCGTGACATATGGGGCAAGGGTGTGGCTCAGATGCCCTCAGGCATGTTGGTTTCTTGTTGTCTAAAAGCACTCATGGTGGGCATAACTAAATACCAGCATGGGATTATGCAGAATTGAGTTTTGTTTTTCCTGTGAGGTTAGTTTCTAATTCCTCTTATTTATTTTTTGAGATGGAGTCTTGCTCTGTCGCCCAAGCTGGAGTGCAATGGTGTGACCTTGGCTCACTGCAACCTCTGCCTCCTGGGTTCAAGTGATTCTCCTGCCTCGGCCTCCCCAGTAGCTGGGATTACAGGTGCCTACCACCATGCTTGGCTAATTTTTTTTTTGTATTTTTAGTAGAGACAGAGTTTCTCCATTTTGGCCAGGCTTGTCTTGAACTCCTGACCTCACATGATCTGCCCACCTTGGCCTCCCAAAGTGCTGGGATTACAGGCATGAGCCACCACGCCCAGCCCCAACTCCTCTTTCTAGTGCCTTCAGGTTTCCTCTTCCAGCCACTGCAGACATCTCCCATCTCTCTGTTATGATATAACTGCCAACATCATTCCAGGGGCTGAGTCTCCCGGGCCCTTCTGTTCCTTTCCAAGAACCTCACAGCTTCTGGTCTCTCTTTCTGTGAGGTGGAACTGATGGCATTTATCACCATCTCTCTTAGGAAGTTGCAAAAAAGACCAGTCCCTTCCAGATTCAGCTTTTATAAGAACCAAATCTCCCTTTTGTGTGTGTGTGTGTGTGACTAAAGCTATTGCTGGAGAAAAAGTACATGCAGCACAAAATAAAACAACATTGACAATATTTGTTAATGGTCTAGCTAGCGCTTTGGAGCTCCAACTCAGGCTAGTCAGGTTCACATTACTGTCTTTGGTAATCTGACAGGTCACTCTCCTCTCTGTAATGGATTCCTCAGCTGTAAATCTGAAAGGAGTGCAGTGAGAATTACAGATTATAAACAATGAATTACCTGGGTTAACAGTTGTGCTTTGAACTTTGCTGACCAGAGCCAGTGCTCTATATGCTATTATTACTTACTAGTTGATATGGTTTGGCTGTATCCCCACCCAAATCTCATCTTGAATTGTAGTTTCCATAATTCCCACATGTCATAGGAGGGATGTGGTGGGAGGTAATTGAATCATGGGGGTGGTTACCCCACGCTGCTGTTCTTGTGATAGTGAACGAGTTCTCTCACCAGATCTGATGGTTTTATAAAGGGGTTTTCCCCCTTTGGCTAGGCACTTCTCCTTCCTGCCATCATGCGAAGAAGGACATCATTGCTTCTCTTTCCAGCATTATTGTAAGTTTCCTGAGGCCTCCCAAGCCATGCTGAACTGTGAGTCAATTAAACCTCTTTCCTTTATAAATTACCCAGTTTCTGATATGTCTTTATTAGCAGCATGAGAATGGACTAATACACCAGTATTGTTGTTGCTTAGCACCCTGAAGTTGACCTGAGGCATACATACATATAAATTTGGTGCTCACATCTAAGTGGAGTCAAAACGGAAAGGATCATTAATCTCTTAAAAGTATTTAAAGGCATAATTATTAGCTCCATCTTACAGACGAGTAGATAAACTGAGAAAAGGTAAGTGACCTGCCCAAGGTGATGGGATAGTTCAGTTAGAGGCAGGCGCTAAGGCCATTTGAACTCTCCCAATAACAAGGCTGGGTGACCTTAGACAAGTCGCAATATCTCTCTGAGCAACATTTGTAAAATAAAAGGGGTAAAGCTGAGACCTCATCTCTACTGTTCTCTAATGGAGAGGGAGTAGGCACAGCAGTTAAGAGACACTGTCCAGAGTTAGGAGTCTTCCACTTACCACCTGGGTATCCTTGAGCAAATTACTTATTCTCCCAGTGCCTCAGTTTGCTCATCTGCAAAATGGGTCTAATGGCAGTGTTCACTCTAGAAGGTGGTCATATATGTCAGAAGTCCTGGCACATAAAAGCACACAGTAAGTATCAGTTCTTATTCCTGGTTTGTATGTGACCAGCCTGGCCTCCAACACCCTTGGTCAGTCCTAAGCCCTTTGTTTATTGCCCACTCACTCCTGACCCAGTGCTCAGGGCATTAACAAGTGTTTTCCACAAATCCCTGGTTGGGTGGTTTCAGGCAGAGTGTTAAGCTCTCCACCTAAAGTAAAAGCCTATTTCTAAGTGCCTAACACTTCAATCTGAAAGGAAAACTCTATTTTTCTACTTCTACCTGTAACGTTGATTATAGTGTTTTTGCTTTTCTTCCCATGCAGTCTGGAAATCCTGAATAAATGTCAAAAAGGCTTCCCTGAGTCAACAAATATGTAATATTATTAAAACTCTTAGGAATGAACCATTTCCTCCATTACCAGAAGCTTAAAAGGATAATATTTTCAATTTCATTTTTCAATAAATACGCTATTCAGGATCAGTGATGTTGCTATAATTTGTGGCTAATAGGTCAATGGTTCATTCATTCAATTGGAAAATACCTGCACCTGCCCAGTAGGATCCAGGCATCCTCCCAGGCTTTGGTGATCCAACAATGACAACAGCAGCAGCAGTGACAATGGCAGCTTCCACTCATCAAGGCCCCCTTCCTGTGCTGCCCAGCTCCACTGTCCACCCTTCTCCACCCTGTGGACTGTGTGAGTGCATATCCTTGCCCTCCACCCTCTACCAGTGAGCTCTACCAATGGGATGAATTGGCATGAGATCAAAGGGTCTAAGAATGGGAGGTCTGGGTATTTATCCTCACTCCCCCTCCCTTGTCATCAGACCTAGAGAAAATTACTTAATCTTTCTGCTTTCCCTCAGCTTTCCCATCTGTGCCTCAGCTCTCCCATCTGTGAAATGGGGCAGACAGTAATACTCCATAAATGAAGCTTAAGTGAGTTACCGTGCTTAGAACAGTGCCTGGCCATAATGGGCACAAGATAAATGTCAGCTGTGTAAAATGACTATTCTTCAGTGTCACGTGGGACAGTCACTCTGCTACAGCTACACCTTGCTTGAGTTCCAGTGGCCACCCTTTGTCTTGACCTTCAGGCCTAGGGGAGGTAGGACTTTCAGGTGTTGCGAGCCCAGTGCTTCCCTTCCCTTGTTGGCTTTGCTTAACCCGTCACTATCCTCTGTCATCAGGCCCTCCATTTACTCGGTTCTCACTACTCTGTTTGTGTGTGCCATCTCTTTCCTGCTGTGACCCTAACTCCGGTGTCCCACACACCGTGTTCTGGGCAGTGTTCATGAATTTTCTGTAATGCATACAAATTGACCTGGGCAGATGCATCCCTTTTCTGGATTATAAAACTTGTGATGACTTTCTCAGCTCTCAGGTTTCTTCTTGCTTTTCTAGGTGGCTCTATTGGGTAGGACCCAAGAAACTCCACAGATGCCCCTATAAAGAAAGTCTTATTGTGCCCTTTTTTTTTTCGTTACATGGAGTCTTGCTCCAGGCTGCTGGAATGCAGTGACGCGATCTTGGCTTATTGCAACCTTCGCCTTCCGGGTTCAAGCAATTCTCCTGCCTCAGCCTCCTGAGTAGCTGGAATTACAGGCACGAGCCACCATACCCAGTTAAATTTTTTTGGTATTTTTAGTAGAGAAGGGTTTCACCATGTTGGCCAGGCTGGTCTTGAACTCCTGACCTCGTGATCCACCCACCTTGGCCTCCCAAAGTGGTGGAATTACAGGTTTGAGCCACCATGCCCAGCCTATTGTGCCCATTTCTCCTGATAGAAAAACTGAGGCACACAGTTCAACCTAAAGCCCACAATTAGGAAGTGGTTAAGCTGAGTTTCAGATTCAGGCCTAGCTTTCATTCTCTGGCCTTATTTTTAATGCCATTGAAAGTGACTCATTCATCCTTGACCTCCTGAAAGCTTGCAGGTAAGCAAAAAGGCAATTACAATCATGTGTGTGTGATGACGAATCTGATAGGAATAAGAACAGGAAACGGTGCAAAGGCCAAGCTCACCTGGGAACTAGTGATGAGAACGGTAGTTAGAGAAGGCTTCCCAGAGGAGGTGATATTAACCAGACTCGTGAAAGACGGGGCACTATTCTGGCAACAAGGAAGAGGGGTTGGAATATGCAAAAGTTTAGAGGAAAGAGGGAAAGAAAGAAGGACTTTTTTTTCAGGACCTACAAGCAGTTCAAAAATTCCAGAGCAGAGAACTCGAGGTAGGGGACAGGGATGAGTAATGACAGAGATGAGGTCAGGTCCCAGTGATGAGGAGCCACGACTGCTGAGCCGAGGAGATGCGACGTAGACATTTTGATGTCGATGTTTGTAGAGAGATGATGCCTATACGGGGATGCTCTGGCAATCTACCCACGACAGCCAGTTCTGTTAGGGCAGAAGCTCTTAATGTTGTATTTCAAACCTTTAAACGTGGCATGGAGTTCCGTATGCAATAGGAGCGCCACAGGTGGCACTGACAACTTTTAAAAAGGAACGATCTCCATGAGATGCTCCTTTGAGTCCACAGTAGATGCTATGGGGCTGGCCCACGTCCCCTGTCCTTCCCACCTCAGTGAACACTGGCCTCACTTCTGACCGTCGGTACCTGTGTTTCCTTGCTGGGGTGGGGGTCGCTCTGATTTTCAGTGGCCGCTCTGCTCCCCACAGGCCAGGCCTGAAGCGTCAGAGAATTACACTCCTTCCAGGAGCAGCGACGGCCAGTGACTGATGGGAGTTGGTGAATTGGTTCCACGCCCGTCTCAATACTCAGGTGGGACAGCGCTGAGGCGTGTGATCTGTGCTGGCACCCAGAGCTCCCCACTGTGGTCACCTGCTTGATAACGCTCTATTTCCTTCTCTCCGGGTCTCATCTCCTACCCCAACCCCCATACCCACCCAGAGCTCCCTTCACTTCTCAAATAAGCTGTTTGGCTTGAAGCTTTGCCTTAGGATCTGCATCTGGGGAACCCAAACTAAGCCTGATTCTTAGTGTCACAGAATGCAAGAGTTTAGACGATGAGACTTCAGAGGTAACCTTCCAGGGGCGGAACATACCTGGCGTCTACACCTGGGGGATGGCTGGGGGTGGGTTTATGCTATGCATGTACTGAGGCAACAGAGTGGCTGCTGTGTGCACAAGGGAATCCACGGCCCTGTGTTCTAGTTTCAGCTCTGGACACGGCATTGTATGTTGGAAAGAATATGGGCTTCTGAGTGAGACAGACCTGGGTTTGAGTCCAGGCTGGGCTACAGATAGGCACGTGACCCCAAGGGAGTTAGGTGACCTCCCAGAACCTCAGTTTCCTCGGCTGGGAAATGGTGCCGGGTTGTGATGATGTTCAAGTGTGAAAATGCAAGTGAAACATCTCTCTGGGAGACACTGGGCTCCTTTCCAGTGTCTATTCAGGCACTACTTATTCTACGTCTGAACTGCTTTTTGCATACCTCCAGCCTAGCAATTCCTTCCCTGTATGGACCACCCTGTGCACCCACCAATGAGCCTCCCAGGAGACTGGAGACTCCCAGAAGATAGGAGCCAGGTTTTCCTTATCTTTGCCCCCCCGGCATTCAGCACCACAACAGGCACTTACCAAGCACTTAATGAATATTTGTTGAATGAATGACTGAATACATGGGGCTGGGCATGGTGGCTCATCCCTGTGATCCCAGCACTTTGGGAGGCTGAGGTAGGTGGATCACTTGAGGCCAGGTATTTGAGACCAGCCTACCCAACAAGGTGAAACACCGTCTCTACTAAAAATGCAAAAATTGGCGCACACCTGTGGTCCCAGCTACTTGAGAGGCTGAGGCATGAGAATCACTTAAACCCGGGAGGCAGAGGTTGCAGTGAGCCGAGATTGCACCACTGCACTGTAGCCTGGGTGACAGCAAGACTCTGTCTCAAAAAATAAATACATAAATGGTTGAACAAATGACAAAAATGAAAGAAGCCCTACAAACATCTACCAGTGATGACGGGTTTTCTGCAGTATTTGTTCATTCATTGTATCTTACAGTGCGGAGTCCTTGCCAGGCCCCAGGCACTATTCTATGTACTGATCAAAGCCTGCCCCAGCCCTCCATCTAATGGCTTCTCCTCCGGGGGAGGGGAGACAGCAGCCACCCTCAAACAGGCTGCCCAGCAGGCTCACCTGGGAAGCTTCTCTAATGTGCACCCATATGCCAGAGATTCTGATTTAATCACGTGGGTGGGGCTGGGCACTGGGAGTTTCAAAAGCTCAGGTGAAGATCATGAGCTGCTGGGGGAGCCCTACTGGGACCAAGAGAGAAAGAAAGAAGACCATTTCACAGAGTGAAGATAAAACAGAGGATGTGATTTCGTCCAGGGGTTCTCCATGGGGGAAGAGGGGATTGGGACCATTTTGCCCCTGAGGGCACATTTGGCAAAATCTGGAGAGTTTTGGTTGTCCCAGCTGGAGGGAAGGTGCCGCCAGCATGGAGCTGGCAGAGGCCAGGGATGATGCCACACACCCTACAATGTACAGGGTAGCCCCTCAGGAAAGAATGATTCAGGCCCAAATGAGCTGAGATAGAGAAATCCTGGTCTAGAGATGGGGCAGGGTGGAGGTGGCAGGACAGCTGAGATTGAAGAGGCAAGACATGAATTCCACCAGTGAAAGCCTGTAGGAGAATCAACAGAGAGCGGCATGTCTGAGGCGACGCGGGGCCAGGGTCACTATCGCTGTCCTTAACAAAAAGGTGGCAGGTGGTGACACCGCCAAGCCTGGCTCACACCACCACTGCCTAAGTGAGGGCTGTTTGTTAGGGGCAGGGTGGGGGGAGGGAGGGGAAATCTGGCTGTCTTTGCTTTGCTGCTTTCACTTTTATGTCTCCAAACCCCAGAGCACCCACCCTTGTTCCAGGCTCAGAACAGGAATGCGGGATGGGGAGGGAGTTTCTATCCGGGTTGACCACTCAGACTTGCCCCCAACACCACCTGCAGATGCCCTTCTTATTTCTAAAAGCAACTCTTGCTGCCACCCGCTGGTCCCCTAGAGCTCTAACTGGGGGCGGGGTGGGGTGGGAGTAGGGGCGGTGGGATGCAGAGGAGCATTCTTGGGTAGCAGCCTGCCATCCTCCTCCAGCCCTGGAAAAAGTGACTTCCCAAGAGAAACAGGGATGCCCAGAACAGTAAATAAACACGGTGTCCTAAAGAAGGGTGAATGGGCAGCTCCTGCCAGCCTTGCCCCCTCACTGACATGACCCATTCACTTTACCAGGCAGGTGCTGAGACCTGGAACACATCTCCTGCCCTGCTCCTCTGCCCCTTTTCTCTTTCCCTTTCCTGAAGCTTCCATATAAATCAGTTGCAGACATACAGCCTTGGTATCCCCTGGCTTGGACTAGCAGGGGCCATGCACGGCAGCCTGCTGGCTTAACACCATGTGGGCTTTCCCCAGAAACGTCGTGACAGTTCTGTGGGGGTAATATGGGTGGAAGGCAAGTCCTTACATACAAGGTCCAGAAAGGCCTGAGTCCACAGGCCATGCAAGGGAGCTAGGGCAGCCACAGAACCCTGCCACCTGGGGATGGGCAGAGTCAACCCAGCTGAAGACTGCTGAGAAGAAAGGTGACTTGGGGCTGGGCACAGTGGCTCACATCTGTAATCCCAGAACTTTGGGAGGCTAAATCAGGGAGATCACTGGAGGCCAGGAGTTCAAGACCAGCCTGGCCAACATGGTGAAACCCCATCTCTACTAAAAATATAAAAATTAGCTGGGTGTAGTGGTGCACACCTGTAATCCCAGCTACTCGGGAGGCTGAGGCAGGAGACTCGCTTGAACCCAGGAGGTGTGGCTACAGTGAGCCAAGATTGTGCCACTGCACTATAGCCTGGGTAGAGAGCAAGACTTTGTCTCAAAAAAAAAAAAAGTGACTCCAGGGACTATACGGCCACCTCCACTTTCTAAAGGGGGAAACTGAGGCCAGAGAGGGGATGAATGACCCGATCAAAGTCAGCAGCTGTGGGTGGCTGGGCAGGGTGATCCCAGATCTCCTGACCCCTATCTGCATATGGAATTTCTCTCAGGTCTCATACTTATTTCAGAATCGTAGAAAAGTTCCATGTCAACACATCCAAACAGAAAACCAGAGTGTCCGGAACTGGCAGTCATCTTCCTCCAGATGTGCGTTTAGGGCAAGGGAGAATATTATGAAACATCTCTGCCTCTTTAATCTTTTTGTTTTTGAGATGAGGTCTCACTCTGTTGCCTGGGCTGGAGTGCAGCGGTACAATCATGGCTCACCGCAGCCTTGACCTCCCAAGCTCAAATGCGTCTCCTACCTCAGCCTCCCAAGTAGCTGAGACTATATGTGTGTGCTACCAAGCATGGCTTTTTTTTTTTTTGTAGAAAAGGTTTCACTATGTTGCCCAGGCTGGTCTAGAACTCCTGGGCACTCAAGCAATCCTCCTACCTTGGCCTTCCAAAATGCTATGATGACAGATGTGAGCCACCATGCCTAACCACTTAGTCTCTTGATTCATCTTCTGAAATGAAAACACCTTCCCGTGTTTCCAGGATCCTCAAATATAAGCCCCATGTCAACATCCTGTTGATGAGGACAGCTGTCAAGTCCTAACTTAGGAAACTCCATGTCACAGAGTCATTATGGGAAATTTACAGGAATATGTTTACTTAAGCAATTATTTTATTAAAATAATTTGCCCAATGTGCCCTGAGAATTTTATTACAGATGCTTATAATGAAGTAGGTAATTAGCAATAAATGGTCTCTTTCTGCGAACCTAGAATTACAAATTTTTTCGTGGGTTGTTATTTTAAACAAACAAACCACCAAACACTACAGAAAATGTATAGCCTCTTCACTCACTGAAAGCCTTGATTTGCAGAGTTGAATTATCTGCAATTTGGAACTTACAAAACTGATCATCAGCTTCCATGTGCCTTTCATGCTGTTAAAGTTATACACAAATACCTATGTACCATCAAGCAAAAGGCTCAAAAATATTTAACTTTTGAGCTGTGCTGTGTTTTGGCTCTGTATGTTTGTGGGCATGTGCACCTGTCTACACAAGCCGTAACTCCAGTTGTTGGTTCTGACAACTCTTTCAGGCAAGCTCCCCAGATGGTTTTGAAAGACGAAAAATGTTCTTAGTTCTTTAGCTTTTGCAGCCTCTCTCTCTCTCTCTCTCTCTCTCTCTGTTTCCCTCCCCAATGCCTACCTCTGCCCTGCCTTGGTTTCGAAAATACTTGGCTTTTCAGTGACCACAGCTATTCTTATGCTTAAATCAAGCACTCACCGTTAACCTGAATTTAGGGTTACTGATAACACATGTGGCAAAGATGTTTCATCAGTTGCCAGGGCAAATCCTCAATATGCCAAGTCTCCAACCACTTGTGTCCTGGATAAGTGTCGCTGTGGGTCCATCAACACTGCCTGGCTCAGAAATTCCACAGGTATTTATTGAGCACCTACTCTGCACAAGAGGTGCCTACTACAGCTCGGGCGCTCCACTACGCTGTCCAGGACACAGAGACGCCCTTCCAGTCTTTGCAGAAGCCAAGGTTTGCAACCATGGCACCATCTTCCTTATGGGGGTGCCTCATAGCAGAAACACTAGGGATGACCATGACTCTGGCTATAGCTAGTATGCAAACCCAGGACAGGGGAAGAGGGCAGGATGGGCTAGGGGCTGGGACGAAAGGGACATAACAGGGACTGGTGTCTTCTGCCATCAAGGCCATCTGAACTGCAGGACAAGCTGACTCCTGCTGTACCAGATGAGCTAGGAGGGAACAAAGAGCATGTGCTTCTCTCAAAAGTGAATTTAGGCCAGGTGCGGTGGCTCATGCCTGTAATCCCAGCACTTTGGGAGGCCAAGGTGGGTGGATCACCTGAGGGTCAGGAGTTCGAGATCAGTCTGACCAACATAGTGAAATCATGTCTCTACTAAAAATATAAAATTAGCCAGGTGTGGTGGCACATGCCTGTAATCCCAGCTACTTGGGAGGCTAAGGCAGGAGAATCATTTGGGAGGTAGAGATTGCAATGAGCCAAGGCAACAAGAGTGAAACTCCATCTCAAAAAAAAAAAAAAAAAAAGGTAAATGTAAAGTCTCCTTACTTCTACAAAGCAAAGGTGGAGGGCTGAGAGTAAGGTAGACAGGAGTCTCCTCCAGAATCTGGGAAAGAAGGATGCTTCCTGGGCTTCAGGATGCTACCAGGTCACCTGCCCCAGGAGCTCCTCAATCACAGAGGTTGAGCCCTCAGCCTTTCTCCATGGATTATCAGTGGGCTAAGAGCTACAACGAAGTCCTCGATTCCATGGAGATAATCAAATCACAGTATTATTTTTCTGGGAACAAAATTCCAGAATTTAAAACAAGCTAAAATAAAAAACAACTGGAAGTTCACCAAAATAATATTTAATAGATGCAACTTCCCTGGATTCTTATCCCCGCCCGCCCCCCCCCCACTTTCACCCCCTGCCACCACCCATTTTAAATGATTAGCTTTGTCAGAGAACTTTGCATGAAATTCTGATACTAAAAAACAAGCAAAAAAAAAAAATTGGTGGCACACAAGCTAAAAGCATAGGGTGCTGACCCAGGTTCCATGGCTAGTTAGCGTTTGATTTTGTACGTGTCATTTTCTTTCTCTGTGATGGAGGGAAGAGCTGTCACTGTCTAACCCACCTCCCTCAAACTTGCAGCTGCGTGGGGAGATGAGGCTTGGCTGGCTCTTTTGCCCTGCACACTGTAGGTGGTGATCAGGATCAAAAGAAGAGGCTTATCATCAAAAGGGCTGGGAGTGGTGAAACATTCTATCATGCTCGCTCCTTCATGTAAGTGTAGAGGAGCGGGGAGCACTGTTTGTGTCACGGGTTTGGTTTGTTGTTCTGGAGCCAGCTTTAACATAGGCACATTTTAAAGTAGCAGAGGGATCCCGGGCAATACACAACCTAGAGACGGCCTCCATTTTCTCTCCCACAAAACCCCAGGGGATTGGACTAGGTGATCTCAAATGTTGGCTTTCATCGTGGTTGGCTGATTGTTCACCACAGGAACTGGTACAAAATTGGTAACCAACAAATGCTTGGCTGGTTAATCACAGGATCAGTTGGTTGAAGAAGATCCTTTTCTGTCTTTTCTTTTCTTTTTTGAGACAGTCTCGCTCTGTCACCCATGCTGGAGTGCAGTGGCACCATCTCAGCTCACTACAACCTTCACTCATTGCAGCCTCTGCCTCCTGGGTTCAAGTGATTCTCCTGCCTCAACCTCCCAAGTAGCTGGGACTATAGGCACACACCACCATACCTGGCTAATTTTTGTATTTTTTTTTTTTTGAGATGGAGTCTCACTCTGTTGCCCAGGCTGGAGTGCAGTGGCATGATCTCGGCTCACCGCAACCTCCGCCTCCTGGGTTCCCCTGCCTCAGCCTCCCGAGTAGCTGAGATTACCCCAGCTAAGTTTTGTATTTTTAGTAGAGGCAGGGTTTTACCATGTTGGTCAGGCTGGTGTCAAACTCCTGACTTCAGGTGATCCACCCACCTCAGCCTCCCAAAGTGCTGGGATTACAGGCGTGAGCCATCATGCCCAGCCGTGTCCTTACTTTTTGAGCCGGGTCCATCTGCCCCATGGAATGTATTCAGAGCCAAGATTCCGACACACCACCATTCCCTGGCAGGACGTGAGATCAAAGATCTGGTTACCTTTAAATGATGTTTTTAAAAGTCAAGGAACTTCAATGGAGAATAAACAAGTCTAGACTGAAAGCAGTAGCTCCCTCAGCGCTGTAGAGTCCTTCCTGATCAGCATGGTGCCTGACACATAGTAGGGGCTGGAATATTTCCTGCAGGAATGAACAAAGGGTCCAGCATCCCTAACACTTCTGATACAACGCAAATGCATAGGCGTAGCCGAATACACAGAAAACTTTCAAGTGCTGGCGTTTAACCCTGGCCTTCTCTGTATTCCCCAACATACGTGCACCCTCCAAATGCTGGGTTTAGAATCAGCTAGACCGGCCTGGCTCTGCCCCTTCCTCACTGCATTGCTTCACCTCTCTGAGCCTCAGTTTCCTTCTCTGTTCTGTAGAGATAATTAAGCCTCTCTCAGGAGGAGAACCACAGGGACGCCCTCCCAGGGGAGTTGGGTGGAGTATACAGATGAATTAATCTGTGTAGTTCTGAGAATCAGCCTGGCACGCTGAACCCTCATGGTAACTGTCAGCCATTAGCATGACTATTGTTATGCTCAGTATCATTAGTGCTGGCAGTAATTAGAGGCTCATTAAATGTTAATTTTCTTTATGCCAGACTGGATGCTCAATGTAAAACCAAATTGTAATGGTATCCTACAAAATGTAAGAAAGGCAAATAGGATGCAAAAAAAATTTTTTTTTGAGTGTCTGGGTGGCAGTTCAGAACCCAGAACTGCTCCTCCACATCCCGTTGGGAGGGACAGTTGAGTGCTGCCCTTAGTGTCAAAGACGGCACTGGACTAAGGGTCAGGAAGCTTCTGTTCGGGTCTGGGCTTTGCCGCGAAACTCTTTGTGGGCCTGGATTCAGGAACCCTGTTAGAGGTAGAAGGGAAACTGGTTGCCTTGTGAGAAGAAGAGAAAACAAGGCAGCACAATGCATGCCTAGGCAGCACAGCCAGCCCAGGGCTCTCTGGGCAAAAATGGGCACTACTGGCCCGACGGGCACATGCTTCCCCCTCAGTCTCCAGGCTCCTTGCAGCTACGCAGAGTTGTGTGAACAGAAGTGGCAATTTTAGAAAGTGGGTACGTACCCCTTTCCTTTTCCCTTCCTCTCCTCCGGCAGCCTGAAAGCCAGTTGTTTCAAATGAAGTGGCTACATTTTAGCAGCATGGATCCCCAGGTCCCAGCTTGGAGGAAAGCTGCTTTAGAGAGCTATCGTCCTTCAGCGGGCTTCAGGAGAGGAAGAAAGAAACTCTGCCTATGAAGCCACAGGGATATCGGGGTTTATCTGCCACCATTTCATAGCTTAGCCTATCCTGACTAGTCGCATGTCTTATCCAGTGTCTATATCAGAGGTTTTCTGCATCTGAAGGCATCCAAAATACTTTTCTCCAAACTATTGAGGATCAGTCAGTGAAAGACATTGACAATGGAGAACACCCTGCCCAGCCTGCGTCTGCCTGATAAGAGGACACAAATCCTTCCTTACTGGAGGCACCAGCAGGCACCCGAGGAATCTGGGAACAGATTTTACTGTCTTCCCACATCTTCCCGCCTTTTCAAGACAGGAACTGCTCTCTTCTTTGTCTTGTCACTATATAGGATTTATGGCTCTTTGTTAAAATACTATTTAGGCAAGGTCCCTAAGCTACCACCTTGAGACAGAAATACTTTTGAACTAAGGCCTCTCCCACCTGATGGGCAGAGCACGAATTAATAAACGTTTGCTTGTTTTTCTTTTGTTAATCTGACTTTTGTTTTCAGGAGAGTGGCTCCACAAAGAACCTAAAAAGGGAAGGAAAGGAAACTGGGTTTTCTCCCCTACACACAGTTGTTACAGAATGGTCTGCTACTCTCTATTACTTTAACATGGGCGTACGTACACACAAATAGTAGACTGGAATCCCAAGCCCATTTTCCTATGACATAACATGGCACACTAAGATGATTAAGATTTAGTAAATTGGCCAGCCATGGTGGCTCACGCCTGTAATCCAGCACTTTGTGGGGCTGAGGTGGGTAGATCATCTGAGGTCAGGAGTTCAAGACCAGCCTGGACAACAGGGTGAAACCCCATCTCTACTAAAAAATACAAAAAAAAAAAAAATTAGCCAGGTGTAGTGGTGGACACCTGTAATTACAGTGACGCAGGAGGCTGAGGCAGGAGAATCGCTTGAACCCGGGAAGTGAAGGTTGCAGTGAGCCAAGATTGCACCACTGCACTCCAGCCTGGGCAACAAATAGAGACTCTGTCTTAAAAAAAAAAAAAAAAAAAAAAAAAGATTTTTGTCCCGCACCATCCCACTGGTGACAAAACTGCAAGGGGACAAGTGTCTTGAGGATGAGAAGCTGTGTTAGTGCTAAGGAGTGCCTCCAAAGGGAAAGGAAAAAGACGCTGCTGTTATTAGTTTCCATTGTGTGGTCTCTCATAAGCAAAATCTTAGACTCTGGTGGGAAAGCCAGGGCCAGTGTCTACATATCCTACTTGCTAAGGACTTAATCTTTATTTTTTTTTTTTTGGAGATGGAGTCTTTACTCCATCATGCAGGCTGGAGTGCAGTTGCATAATCTCAGCTGACTGCAGCCTCTGCCTCCTGGGTTCAAGCGATTCTCTGCCTCAGCCTCCCAAGTAGCTGGGATTACAGGCACCCGCCACCATACCTGGCTAATTTTTGTATTTTTAGTAGAGACAGGGTTTCATCATGTTGGCCAGGCTGGTCTTGAACTCCTGATTTCAGGTGATCCTCCTACTCCGGCCTCCCAAAGTGCTGGAATTACAAGTGCGAGCCACCGTGCCTGGCCTTGACAAAGAATCTTAATGTCCTTTACATAACAGTCCAGCACTGTGACAGGGCAAGTATATGGGGTCAGATGTCACTCAGACCTGGCTTCAAACCCCAGCCCTACCTTTTACTGTGTAACTCGAGCAAGTTAATGTCTTTGAAGCCTCAATGTCCTTATATGTAAAATGAGTATAAACATTTCTACCAAAGGCGGTAGTTGGAATTAAATAATATAAAACAAGGTATAGTATACAACATGCTTGGTTTATGGCTGACACTTAACACGTTTACATCCTGCCTGTCTACCACGATTAAAATAGAGTTTGGTCTCAAGTTCAGACTCTATAAAGAAAAAAGTTTAGTATTGGAAGTAGCAGAAAGATCCTGCAAGGACAGCTGTGAGAGGGCTCTGTGTGCCACAAAGGAAGGTGGAGATGGTACTCATGAGAGGAAATAGGGATAAGGCCAAGCCCAAGGGAGGAAATGGACCCAGCTTGCACCCAGAGGCCAGGTGTCCAGACAGAGCAGCAGGGCTAGGCCAGGGAGGCAGGCAGGTTGGCCAAGATAGGTCAAGAACTTGGGACAAAGCTGGCCTGCGATAGACACTGCCTTGACTGCTTCCTTACAAAATAGTCCAGTGATGGTCCTTCCAAGCTGTGGCAAGAACCTGCCACCAGGGGCAGCAGCGAGCAGCAACTCATTCTGCACGTGTGCCAACCCAGGAGCATAGAACTCCCTACAGGCTGCAGTGAAAAAGCCACTTCCTCGTTCATATAACCATCCAATCATTCCACAGACATTCATTTTGAGCCTATGAAGTGGGCCAGCCCTGTGCTGGTGCTGGGAACACGGAGACAAACAGGAACCTTTCCCTTGGGGTGGAGGAGTGGCTCGTAGTACTACAGGGAGGCAGATGTACAAACAGATCAAAATCCAACAGCTAAGATTTCTAACAGGTTATTTCCATGGTCCATTGACCTCTTAGAGGAGAGAACAAATCTCTCTAGAGCAGAAACAAGTAGGTTCTGCTAAGCTTGGAGACAGTCTTTCTGGGAAGAAGGAACTACAGGAGTCTTTCTGAAGAGAAGGAATGAAAGGGGAGAGAGGACAGTGCTTTTGGGGTTCAAGGGTCAGTCTGATATGACTGAAGTGTGGGGCAGACGTGGAAGGCTTTAGAGCAAAGCATGCCTGGTGAGTAGAGCTCAGCTCTAAAGAGCCACCCTGCCAGGGTCAGGAATTTGGACTTGATCCTATGGGTCAGAAATTACAACGGGCAGTCTGTAGTAGACTGGAAAGTCCATTAAAAAATCTAAATATCTTTAGACTGGACATATGCTCTCTACTCTGACCCACTCCCACTGTTCCCTACTATTCTACACTTGACCCCTTCACTCTTTTATGCTACCTGCAAAGCTCTTGAAAGCATCTGGGTTTGTGACCCCTAGGAAAGCAGTCACCAGGAGAGGTTTTTAGGCAGTTAGTGAAACATGAACAAATTTTGTGTCTTAGAACCTCAGTGGTGTGGAGGAAGGGGAAAGGGAGAAATTGGTGACAGATGATACAACATGTATTCCTTCCAATAAGACCTCCTCCTTCCCTCTTGTTAGAAAAAAGCAAAAGAAAACAGATGAAAAAGAAGTCAACTCTGGAAAAGTTTCTATTCACTTTTGTGCAGTTAGGACCAACATGATGTCACACTCCTATTTCAACATACCCAGACTCTCTTTTCTTGAATTCTGTGTATCAATTGAGCAACTACTTATTGAGCAATCATTCAGTGAAAGCTGGGTGCTCAGGTGCTCAGGTGTCAGGGGGTTGGGGTAGAGAGGTAAGAATCAAACATAAAGCTCCAAAGTTCAGCAAATTCAAGGACTCATGATGGCACCAACCCACATGTACGATGACTGGTGGATAGTATAGGACAAAAGGTATCTCCCAACAGCACAGATGGCTCACACTCAGGGTGTGCCAGCAGGTGGGTGCCAGGACATGGTATGTGCACAGGGCTGGGGAGGGTGGCAGCAGGAGGTCTGATGCCGTTGGTCCCATGGTCCTGCCAGCAAGCAGTCTTTCCCAGAGGCGGAGCCCCCTGAGCTTCTGCGACTAAGAGGGGAGAGTCCACTTAAGCCATTTGTGGAATCTACATAGCCTTTGCTGGCAAGAAGGCTCTCATCGTTTCTATCATTGTAACCAACACATCTCTTATTCATCTACACTTCTCAAAGCTGAGTTCCCAAATCTCCCACGATAGACCAATTAGTTCTCCCTTCCCCGAACTGAACCCTGAAAGGCCGGCAGTTACAACAAAGGCTACTGGTTACAACAAAGGCTACTGATAGGGCGCCTACTCCCAGCTGGGGAAAACTGGGGGATTGACCATTCAGCAGAGACAACCCAAGGCCAGCCCATCTCTGGCTCACCATGGCTGTCCCAAGTATCACCCAGCAGGCGTTTTCTCATGTGTGGGGAGCACGGCAATACACTCTGGCTTAGGAGAGAACAGAGCCAGGCATGGAGTATCTACAGCCCAGAGCAGAACCCGTGAGCTCAACTGGAGCCAGTGCTGGGCTCTGTGGCTGAGACCTGTCATGCCCAGGTCAGGATCAGTAGTGCTGAGGAGGGCCTGGATGTCTAGTTTCCTTCATCCCAGGCCACTTCCTGGTCCCTGGGTGATGGCCTCTCCTTCCATGGGATAGGATGGGACCACCCACCACAGATGCAAGGCATAAGGATGTTCCTCACCTATAGGGACTTAGAGGCATCCTCACAGGAGGCAAGGTCAGACATATGCCAATGACAACAACGACACCAGCCAGCACCTCTGGGGCATGCCTAGGTGCCAGGCACCATGCTAAGTGCTTCACAGGTATGATCCCCTGTCGTTCTCATAGCAACTCTGTGAGCAGCAATTCAGCTCTGCAAGTCTAGCCAGGCTAGCTGTGGAGGTTGCAGATGTGTGCGTTCTCCAGCTACACTGAGTATCAGGGAAGGGGCAGTGGTGTGGCCATCTCTGTGTTCACCCCACAACACTGAGAACAGTGCCTTATACACTGGGAGCTGAGTGGTGGCAGGGCCTGGACCAGGGTGAGGTATGCCGCAAACCAGGTACCCAGGAAGCAAAATTTAAGAACGCACTCTCTCTCAAGTGCCACTCTGCACTTGTATGAACCTGAGAGTGGGTACCACCTTAAATTTTGCACACTGGGTACCTCATTTGCTTTTCTCTAGTCCTGGCCCTGGGCAGTCCACTAACCAGGCAGATGTGTGTGTCTTGCTCCTCCACCCTAGCCATGGGACCCTCCCTTCTCTGTGCCTCAGTTCCCTCACCTGTAAAATGGGGCTAATGACAATACCAAGGGTGGACAGAGATGCAGCAAAATCAGAACTCTCATATTCTGCTGGTGGGAATATAAAAACAATGCATCCACTTTGGAGAACTATTTGGCAGTTTCTCAAAAAGTTAAACATAGAGTTACCATATGACCCAGCAATTCCACTCCTGGGTATCTACCCAAGAGAAATGAAAACACATCTCTAAATAAAGACTTGTACACGAACATTCATAGCAGCAGCATCATAATCACCAAAAAGCAGAAACAACCTGATTGTCTATCAACTGGTGAATAGGTAACAAAATGTGGTATATCCACACAACAGGATATAAAAGGAAACAAAACACTAATGTGTGCAACAACTTGGATGAACCTCCAAAGGGAAAGAAGAGAAGCCAGACAAAAGACCACATGGTGTATGATTTCACCTATATAAAATGTCCAGAAAAGGCAAATCTACAGAGACAGCAAGTAGATTAGTGGCTGTGTAGGGCTTGGGCTAAGCTGGGTGGGAGTGGAAGAAGATGGGAATGGAGAGGGACTGCTAATGAGTCTCTTCCTAGAGTGATAAAAATGTTCTAAAGTCACATTGTGGTAATGTTGCCTAATTCTGTAAATATACTAAAAGTCAATACATTTTACACTTAAAGTGGGTGAAGCTTGGGTACATAAATTATATTTCCATAATGCTGTTTTAGAAAATAGGGCTAATAATACTACTATGGCACAGCACTGCACAGTGCCTGAGACTATCCTATACATTGAGACAGAGTCTTATTCTGTTACCCAAGCTTACCCAAGCTGGAGTGCAATGGCACGATTTCAGCTCACTGCAACCTCCATCTCTCAGGTTCAAGCGATTCTCCTGCCTCAGCCTCCCAAGTAGCTGGAATTACAAGCATGCACCACCACACCTGGCTAATTTTTGTATTTTTAGTAGAGATGGGGTTTTACCATGGTGGTCAGGCTGGTCTTGAACTCATGACCTCAGGTGATTCACCCGCCTTGGCCTTCCAAAGTGATAGGATTACAGGCGTGAGCCACCGTACCTGGCCCCTATACAGCATCTTAATACTTATTATGCTCAAATAAGTGTCTGTTGCTTACTTAAAAGTTGCCTAAATTCCCTTGAAGTTCCTTTATTTTTAGGGGGATTTGGGGGAACTAAAGTGGGCAGTCACCCATGATCCTGTGTCTCTAAGTGACTTGCCCATGCCCACACAGGTCTCCCAGTCAGCTATTCTGGCTGCAGCAGCTGCTGCAGGCACCTGCCTGATGTGGGTGAAACTCTTCAAGTCCTGGATTCCATAGACCTATGTCGAGTTCTGGCTCTGACCTTCATATTATCTAGGGGTTAATATGAATATGTATCAGTAGGGTTGCTGTACAAATGGATTATGGCGTGCAGATATCTGGAGCATTCAATAAATTGGGAAAAATCATGGGTGAGGAAGACCGTTGGCAGGGGAAGACCCTGAATACACACTGGTCCTTGCTGTTATCCTCAGTGCTGGATTGTGGCTCAGCCATGGGTTCTAAGCCATGAAGGAGGGGCCACGGCCCCTTTGCTAGAGCCACAGGTGCATGGAGGGCAAGAGGGGTTAAACGTGCCCAGGCTTGATGAACATCAGACGTGGCACAAGCCTGCCTAGCTTCCAGAACTCTTGGAAAAAGAACTTCCCACTTTGTACTTTCTTGTCTGTTAAATGAGAATAACAGAATCCCAACAGCAGGCTGGGCACAGTGGCTCACGCCTGTAATCCCAGCACTTTGGGAAGCCAAGACGGGAGGATCGCTTGAGGTTAGGAGTTTGAGTCCAGCCTGGCCAACAGGGTGAAACCCCATCTCTACTAAAAAAAAATACAATAGCCAGGCGTGGTAGCACGCACCTGTAGTCCCAGCTACTTGGGAGGCTGAGGCAGGAGAATTGCTTGAACTCGGGAGGCAGAAGTTGCAGTGAGCCGAGAATGTGCCATTCCACTCTATCCTGGGCAACAGAGCAAGATTCCGTCTCAAAAACAACAAAAACCAAAACAGAATCCCAACATCTCTTAGGCTTGCCTGAGCACACCCACAACACGCATGTAGAATTTGTGCCTGTAATGTCAGTGAGGGCTAGCACGGTGATAGGCCAGCAGATAGGGTGGCTGAGTGCCCATGACTGCAAACTTCCTGAAGCCAGGAACACTGTTTTTTTCCTCTGGCAGGCATTCAGTGAGTGCTGAATGGAAAGAGGAATGGAAGCGAGGAGGGAAGGTGCTGTGATGAGCTGGCTGCCCGAGGAAACAGAGGGCCTAAGCTAGACTGTGGAGAAGAAGAAAAATAATACATGCCCATAGGACTGTGTAACTTTGGGCCAATTATTTTACCCTTCCGGGCCTCAGTTTCCTCAAGCTGGGCTATGTGATCCCTAAAAATTTTTTCAGCTAGAGCATTCATGGATCCTACCAATGCACCATGTGGCTGTTAGACTCATCCTTCCAAATCCTCTTTCTGTGATTCCAGAGGACATTATATATCTTGTATCAGGAAATCCATAAATACCGTTCTAAAAGCACCAAAGTCAGGTACTGTCCAAGTTCACACTGTCGAATGCAACTTCTCTGTTCTTTGGAATGTTTACCATGAACTGCAAAGTGATCAAGACAGTTTCCGTTCTGTGGCTCTGTCTGCCCAAAAGCCCTGATTCTTGGAAACAATGTGCAGTTTTCCAGCTCTCCTGGACTATGTGTCTCTGGCAGAAGTTCACCACATGCTCAGAATCAATTTTCTAACACCAAGTTCCCCGGAAGAAAGTAACAGGCAGTTCTACAAGATAATGAAACCGCAGAGTTCTCTATTACGAGAGCTTAGGGGAGAGCTGGCGCTTTAATCCTCTCCTGCCTGGAACCCATCTTTTCCCCTAAATGTCTCGGCCAGAAGGTAGTTTCTTTCTCCAGCTTCTATCTGTCAGTCCACATGCCTGCATTATCCACCTCTCTACCCGCTCCACACAAAAGCAAAGGCACACCCCATCACTGCCAGTGCTGGCTTCCGGGCCTCTCTCTGCTCCCTCCAGACCACCACCGCCACAAACAACTTCACCACGACATCCAGCTCTGACCAGGCTGTGTGCAAATATCTTAAAGAATCTATTTTCAAAAAGACAGGGTGCCATGCAAATGAAAATAAGTTCAAAACTTCCTCCTCCACAGGCTATGGAGATCCCTGGGGGGTTTTGGGTACACCCAGGGGCTTGGGGCTGGGGGGAGGACAGGGGCTGAGATGGCTTTGTCCTCAGAGCAATTCAGCCCAGTCTCATATTTTAGGAACAGCGGGAACGTAATATCAGCTGAAAGGAGTTTTCTGTGCGCTATTTAACTAAATGGCTCTGCAGCTGGGGAGAGCCATAGGCAGACGTGTTATGATTCAAAGGCTCCCAATTACAATGATCCTCTTTTATTGTATAAAAACAGCAACACAGCCATTCTCCACCCTCCCTCCGCCTGCTTCCTCCACCCCCTTCCCCCATTGGCTGGTGAGGCTACTGGCATCCTGAAAGGAGCACCCAGATTCTCCTCTTGCTCAAACTTTGCAGCTTTCGGCCCACTGGGATTCCTTCCCTCCAGACCCGGCGAGGAGAGGGCAGAGGGCGCAATGCCACTGGAGAATGCTCTGTTGGAGACACTGATAGAGGTTTTACAATGGCCTCTTTTTGAGGAGGAGTGTTTTGGGGAGCTGTAGATAACAGGCGCGGATTTGTCATTGTCCCGTTTTGACTAAACTCTTATGCGCACACGTGCACGCACGCTCAAGCAGGCAGGCGCGCATCCCTACACCCCTTATCAGACAGAAAAGCAATCAGACTATCCCAAAGCACGATCTAAAACCATCCCTTCTCCCCATACGTCCTCTTTCAGGCTGATGTGGGCCAGGCCTCCAGAAGACTTACATATAACATCAGAAAGCTTTGGAATTAGACTAATCTGAGTTTGATTCCTGGCTCTGCTATCTTCTTTAAGACCTTGAATAAATACTTAACCCCTCTGGGCTTTGGTTTCCTATCTTTTTATTTATTTATTTTTTTGAGACAGGGTCTTGCTCTCTTGCCCACGCTGGAGTGCAGTGATGTCATGACGGCTGACTGCAGCCTTGACTTCCCAGGCTCAAGCGATCCTCCTGCCTCAGCCTCCCAAGTAGCTGGGACTACAGGTGTGTGTAACCACACCCAGCTAATTTTTTTTTTACTTTTTAATTTTTTATAGATATGGGGTTTCACCATGTTGGACAGGCTGGTCTTGAACTCCTGAGCTCAAGTGATCCACCTGCCTTGGCCTCCCAAAGTGCTGGGATTACAGGTGTGACCCACCTCGCCAGCCTGTTTTTCCTTTTAAGTGGAATTACACTACGGCTCTCAATTTACTCCTCAGGGTCAGATTAAATGAAGGGAAAGTGTTTAGCACAGTGCCTAGCACATAGTAGGTGCTTACTTTTCAGGGGCTGTTGCTGTTCCTAACATAGTGAACACTGTGTGCTTGTGCTGTGTCTGGGTATGTGGGGAGCTTTGTGCAGCTGGTTGTGTAGGGAGCTTTGTATTTGTTCAGTTTCACCAGCCAGAGTGGACCAGGCTGTGGGGGATAAGATGGCTGTGGGGGCATAACTGTCAGGCCTGCTGAGGAGTGTTTTTCTTGAGTCTTTCTGCAACACTGGTTTAAACGGTCACCTCTGCACAGCGTATGCAGGCATGCATGAGTGCCTGCCGCTTCCTCCTTAACTTAGACTTCTGGTCCTTCTTCAGTGTCCTGCAGATGTTTTCAAGCCCAGCAGCTGCAGTTGCAGGCATCCAATGAGGGCAAGGAGAGGTTGTAGTCCAGGAACTCTCATTCATAACCTTCTTCCTCTCTTCCTCAATAGTAGGCTCCTTTTCTCTCTCACACAAGTGGCCCCTGGATCCCCAACAAGGAGGATTTCCTTCTAAAGAAAGAGCCAACTCAATCTGGCTACTCCCTGAGGCCCCAGATATCCATGAATCTATTCCCTCACCCTGAACTTGACAGGAAATGGTCCCCAGGATTCTGCTGATTTCCCTCTGCAAGATAAACTCAGCATGGGCTCCCCAATCTTCCATCCCAAACTAGGCATGTGCACCCCTAAAATATACCACAGGTCTCTTATACCACAATGAATACCTGGATCATATTCCTTCATATTTGATCCCCTATGGATCAACAGCACAAGAATTTCATTCACTGCAGATTCTGTTATGTGTTAAATACCATTGCAGTGAAACACTGTGTAACAAGATTAATCTCCACTAAGTATTTCTAATGTTAGGGAGTAGTGGGGAGAGAAGAAAGAAGAAAGGGTGTGAACTGTGGCTTTTAACAGGTGAATATTGCCCACCAAGGGGTAAAGAAAGAGAGGTCTCAGCAAAAAAACAGGTTCTGGCCCTGGTGTCTCTATTCCATCTTAAAGTTTGGGTGGAAATTGATATACTGTTGTCAGGACTGTTTTTCTCCTTGGGGTCTGTTACACACACACGCACACAAAATCACTGCCAATCAACCCCTCTTAACTGCATGAATACAAGTATAAGAACAGGAAGCAGACTGTGGGTGGATGTTCTTAAAATCACAACCTGTTCTATGTAGGGTAGGGGCATTCGAGAAGGGTGGGGGAGGGGAATCAGGAGAAAATTTTTTTCAGTTCAAAATGAAATAATCTGGTCAATACAGAAAACAAGGTCCACCTTATTGTCTATCAAAGGGGCATGTGCACAGCCAAGCATACCTTCCTGAGCTGCGCTGTTTGGACGTGGCCATGACACAGCACATTGCAGTATCCGAACAACTCACCAGCATCTCACTGTGATATTCCAGAGTCAGGTTTCCATTTCAGCAGTTGCTCAGACATGCCACAGAATGAGTGCATGTGTGTGCTAGGGGTCGGGGGAGGCAGAAGGGGAATGGCAATGAGATGGGTCAGGGTCCTGGGACTGATGATGAAATCCACACATGCTAATTACTCGGCACCTCAAATTTACAATCAAGTCACTTCCTTGAGGTGACTGCAGTGATGATGGTGATTTGTTGAGCACAATTCATGGGTGAGGTGTATGCTAAGCCTTTTTACAAATTTCTTAGGTTTCCTAACAACTCATACAGCAGCTACTAAAATGATCGCCATTTCAGAGACAAGAAAATTGAGGTAAGAGCTCAGTCATAAAGGTAATACCCTGAGCAAACAGAATCAGAGAGGCTGGCCCTCTGCATTCCCCAGGCTGGAGTGCAGTGATGTCACTGATGCTAGGAAGGCCTCTGATATCCTCTGATATCATCTCCTTGATTTAAAGCAATGGTGAGGGTCACGGCCAAAGGGATCCTGATGGTGAGTGGTGGAGCTGCAGCTGGGGCCCATGAGCCCTGAAGGTCAGGAAAAAGGCCAGTGAAGTGTTTGGAGAGTAAATGGTACCCCCTTCCAGTGTTTCCAGTCCCACTAACTGAATTATCCAGAAAGGACAGCCGATTGCCTCCCTGTAACAGCTGACTCACATCAGGTTAAGTTTGGATTCTTATTGACAGGACTTAAAAGAAAATCATCCCTCACTTCTTTATTGCACATTGTCTTCTTTTTGCCCTAAGGCAAAACTGGTCCCCTGGCCTGAAACTTTCCAGAACTCGTTTCATTTCAAATAAGAACCAAGTTCGTTTGTCTGCACAAGGTACTCTGCTGTCAGTCTTAGTCTTCCCTTCCCAAAACACGTGATAATCCCTCTTCAGAAACCTGCCATAGCTCCCTAGTACCTAGAGATTAAAATCCAACCTCCTCCACGTCCACTCCTAAGACTGGCATCATCTCTTTGCACAGCCTTCCCTGCATCCCCCTCTCCATCTCCCCAGGGTACCTCCCCACTGCTCCCAGGGCCCTTCTTTCTCTTCTTATCTTGGGCAGCACATGCCCTCCCTGCCAACACAACCACCATTCCTCTTTTCACCCCTTCTGCCTTACAAGTTGAACCCCAATTTGTTCATGACAGCAATGGGCCCAACTAAAAATACTTGACTGCTCTTCCCTGGCAGGAGTCACCACGTGGCACAGCTCTGGTTGATAAGCTAAGGACAGAAGTCCCTGAGAGAGGTGCCACTTCCCAGATACAGCAGTGACACTGTACTGGGTAAAAGCTCTTTGAGCCTCATTCATTCTTTTTTCTTTCTTGGAATGCAAACGTGAGGCCTGGAGATGTAGCAGCCACTTTCCTACCATGAGATGATAAATCTAAGACCGACGGCCTCCACTCTAAGCATGGCAGAATAGAAAGAAGTACTCTGGGTTTCCAATGGCGCAGCTGAGGCCCTGTCCCCCTTCACCCCCTGCACCGTTGTTGTCCGACACAAAAAAGTCCGTATCTGGTTAAGTCACTGGTAGTCAAGATTCTGCTGCTAGCAGCTGAATGCAATGATATCGGCTACACCTACAGTCACTGTTCCTCTTCATTCATGGGGCAGTTCAGCTGCTCCCACCTCTAGGAGATCCTCTGTGATCCCCTCAGGGTAGAAGATTCATGCCTTTCCTTGTGCTTCCACAGTGGTTACTTTTCTCAATTAGAGCACTTAACTAAGCCTGCTTGATTTGGCTTAATGAGTGCCTCCCTGCAGTGGGCCCAGATTCCCAGGGGGCAGGAGGTCTGCATCCCACCAGCATCTCCATAGTGCCTGGAGCAAGCAGTGCTTTGCGTTTCTGCCAGGGGGGCTCTGTCTCCCCAGCATTTCCATAACATCTGGTTATGCACTCTGCATTCCAACAGCGGAGTGCGTGTGTTCTGGGGGTGCCACTTTGCTTATTAGCTGTTTGGTCTTGGGCAAGTTAGCTAACTTCTCTGGGCTTGTGCCTCCTCATCTAGAAAAAGGAGAGAATGAGAGTACTTACATCAGAGTTGTCATGAAGACAAAACAGTCTAGTCATAAGCACTTGGGATGGTGCCTGGCATACAAAAGTGGTTAAAGGCTATGGGTTCTTATTAGTATAATGAACATTATAGTTGCTAAATAAATGAATAAAGGAATAAAATCCAGGTATATTTTGGTGTTCAGACATCAGGACGGTGGCTACTGTTCCCTCTTTTCTGCCTGTACCTGAGCCTTTACTTTTTTATTCTATGACCTCACGTATCTGGATGCTACTACAATGGACTGGTTAAGGCTATGAAGTTAGGCCTGGATTTGCTTTTTGCTGTGTCGCTCAGGCAAGTTTCTTCACCTCTGGGAGCCTCCATTTCCTCAACCATAAACGGAAGATAATAATAGTACTTAGCTCACAGGGTTGTGGTGAGAATTCAATGATAAAGCATGTAAAATATACAGCATCGTGCCTCACACACTGTAACAGTGTTAGCAACTGTTATCAAACATTGCCACGATTCTTTTTGATAAGTGTACAGCATCCCGCCAAATCACATGGTCCTGATGTGGATGAGAAACACGGGGTGGGGTCACCTTTCAGCATGTTAAGATACACTGCACTTACATCACCAGGAATATCCTTTCTTCAGTGCCTCCAAATGGTGGCATTTTTTTCCGCTTTAAATGGACATTAGTTGATAGAGCTGATGTGCCCTAAAACCTTGGTTTCTTGCATTTTCCCCTTAAGCACGATCTGTGGGTGCATCCTTTAGCTGACAGCAAATCTGGCTAGAAAGAAAGGTAAAAGTGCACAAGACAAAAGTCGCAGAGCAGAGCTTTCAAAAAGCGATGATATTTCCACACATCACCGGTCCAATTATTATCAGTGACACATTTCAGCCTTGCTTGCAGATTTTTTCCCCTTCTGGCTTTAAAAGAAACTGTGTCTACAGCTTTATGTAACTTTCCCTTTAAACTTAAACCCTTATGCTAGTCCCATTCAACCACTTGACGGCTCCATTAATCTATTTTTACTATTAAACATGCCATTTTACAAGATATTTATTCCACTTGGTCGTCATCCAAACGCTTTTTGACATTACTGCCCTGGGAGTGAACTGCTTAAACTCGCTGCCCTCATAAACAGAAAATCACCTTTCGACTCAAATCTTGAAGAGCTCTCAGAACCTCATTCCCTTCGCTTCTACAGGCATTAATTTCCGCCCTATATAAAGGAGACAGTGAGTGTGTATGTGTGTGTGTGTGTGTGTGAGGGTGGGGAGTTTAAGAGGGTCATTGTGGGAGGTCTGGGAAATCCAAGAAGTGCTGGGGAAGGAATCTTCTCCCCCTAACTCCTCCATTCTGCTCTTCAGGGCCTGCCTGAGACCTGGGGATGTGCTAACTTAAAAGAGAGAAAGTGATCAGAGAGCAGGTTGGGGAAGAACTCCAGGGCCTAAAAGGCAGTGTCCCAGGGGGCCAAGCAGAGCAAGGAGTCTTTAAAAGGGGAGGGGTCGAGGGAAAGTCCGGATTCATCCTTCTCCACGTCCCAGACAAACAAAAGGCCACCGCGAAACAGTTGAAGGTAGAGCCCCCACTGGCTTTGAAGCCTATCAATCAGTTGGAAACCTAAACAAATCACAATTTGGCTTCCCCATCAAGTTTTCTCCCCAGCCTGACAAACGCTCCTCCTCCGCCTCCCAATCTCAGCACAGCTACGAGGCCAAAGGGACCGTCCTGTGATGCCTGCTGGTTTCCAACTTTCCGCTCTTCTCCGTCTCCGCAGCCTCCTGCAAAGCGGCTGGGAAAAGGGCAAGTTTGCAAAGCCGAGGATACCAAGTCCTAGGGAAGCCACAAAGAAGCTGCAATACCAACAAAGATTAACCTCTTGTGGGACAGACGAAAAGCGCCAGCTGCCGTTCGGGGGCGGGGGGTGGGCGGCGAACGTGGGCTCGGGCTGGCAGGAGCTTGGGCCGGCCGGCAGCGGACAGCAGGGCGGGGGGTCCCGCGGCTCCCCTCGGCCCCCCACCCCGCGCAGGCGCCCCCTGCACCTGAGCAGGGGTGAGGACTGCGCCGCGCTCCGGCCCTGCCCCCGCCAGGTAGCTCGGCGGCCGCCCGCGCTGCGCGCCCGCTGCCTGCAGCCGCCGGGAGCGACGAGAGCAGAGGCAGCCTCGGCCCACGGCGTCATGCTTCCTGCCACCACATTACGGCGAATCGTCACCGGGAGAGGGGAGCGAGGGGAGAGAGGGAGGGAGGGGAGCAGGCACACGCAGCCCCCCGCCTGCCAAAACGCGCGGAGACGGGGCCACGTCCCGGTGGAGTCCCCGCGGGACCTGCCCCGTTTGCACAAAGCGCCGCAGTTTGGCCAAGAAGGGAGGGAGACGGCCACGAAATACATAAATAAAAACAGTCGGGTCTACGTAACGCCCTGTCGAAAGCGGACGCCATATTTTTTTGTGGCTTATGTCGACATAGGGAAACGTAGACATGTTTTTCCTCCTCCTCCTCCTCCTCCTCGCTCTGGCTCCCATTTATCCAAACTTGTAATCAAAACTCTTTAAAAAAAATCTCCTTCCCTCTCTGTATCCGCTCCTTTCCTCCCACCCGCAAAAAGAGCCTGCACACCCCCCTCCTTCCGTACCCCCCTTCCAATCACAAACCCAGCCAAGTCCCATTAACAACACATTTTCGGGAGCCGCGGCGGCGACGGCGGCGGTGGGAAAGTTGGGCTGGAGTGGCCGGCGCCCGGCGTGCGGGGCTCGGGGCTGGCGGCGCCGGCTGGGGGGGCTCCGCGCTGAGGCGAAGTTTCTTACCTGCGCCGGGGCTGGGAACGCGGGGAGCCGGGCTGGGAACGCAGAGACGCGGCACGGGCGTTCCAAAATGGAACTCTGCTGGCTCCCCCCACCCACTCCCCACTCCCCACCGGGCGCCCGGCTCGGGCTCCGTGGGAAAGAGGGGGAAAGCCAGCCTGCCAGCCAGACAGACAGACAGAAAAAGCCCCTGTACGGAGAAAGGTGGCCAAAATTTTTAAAAGAAAAAAAAAAGGGAAAAAAAATGCCTCGATCAGTGGGGAATCTACGCCAAAACCCACATGATCTGTAACGTCAGCATGCGTATTTGCATACGATACCACCACCCGAGCTGCCACCCGGGCTCGGGTTCCGCAGAAAGTTACAAAGTGAAATTCAGCCCCCTCCGGAGACGCCGGTGAAATGTCATTTTTTCAGGCGGGAGCTTGAGGGGAGGCTAGCCCTAAAGGCGTTGGTTACTGGCCAAGGTAGGGGGGCAGTAAATTAACTTAAAAGTCTGAGCCCAGTAACGGACTCGGAGGAATTTCTGCGAGAAGAGGAGGGGGAGGCGCGAGCGAGATCATTGAATATTAAGCACGACCCCGCGCGGCGGCCGCGGCCAAACCCTCCTGGTGCAATACCCATTTTCTTCGTGAAAAGTTCAAGGTGTCACTGATGAGCTCAACAAACTGTTGATCCTGACCACGTGGAGTGGCGGACTGTGGGACAGTAGGGCGCGTTTGCAGGCCTGGCTCTGACGGCACCCGGGCCCCGGGACCCTCTGCGTGGGGCTGCGCGCGGGTGGGGCTGCCACGCGCCCCGGGCGCTGCCTGCGCCTTGGCCCGCCTGCAGGCTCCGGAAAATAATCATAACGATTTAAAAACTCTGTTGAGCGAGACACATTTTACTCCCGGAATGATCCTGAGAAGGCTGGGCGTAGGGAAGGGAAGAAGGAGCCCCCACTTATATAACGACTTGAAGTTAGATCACTTTTGCCTGGGGAGATTCCGAGATTTCCGCCCGCGCTGGGTCAGAGGCTGGTTAAAGATCCTCAAACTTTTTCACTTAAGAGCTAATAAACAGACGCCCCAGGGGCCGACTTAAACTCTGGTAGAGCCCGCGTTCGCAGGAATTCTCAGATTCGAAGCAATGCACACCCCTGCGGGGTTCGCAGGGAAGTCCCTGGGAAGCCAGGCGGGTCGCTTTCGGAATTGGGACTCGGATGTTCCCAGCGGGAGCGGAGCTCTCGCTGCGGACCCCCAGCCTCCCCCGCGGCTCCCCTCGGCGCCTGAGAGCAAAGGCGGCCGGGGATCGCAGTGCCCTTCGCCCGCGGCCTTGGAACCGTGAACTTGCATTCGGGCGCCGAGCTCCGGCCACAGTGCTCAGCTAAAGAGCTCTAAGAAATTCGGGATCCGAGCACACCTCGGAACCTCCCGCGGCAACCTGTCTGCGCCGCGCGTTCCTGCGCAGATGGACCTTGTTTCCCCTGCGCTGGCCTGTGGACGCTTGGGCAGCTCCCGGGCGGGGGCGAGGAGATGCGGTCTGGGGGCTACTTTCGAAGCTCCGAGGGCAGCGAGTAAACAAAGGGAGCCTGGGGCTGGGAGGCTTTGCGGAGTCCCCGCCCGCCCTGCAGATTAGCAGGCGCTGCGCGTCGGGGCTTCCCGGCCAGCTCTGCTCTGGGGAATTAGAACGAACTCTAGCGGCCGTTTGCAACTCGGTTCTGGGCGCGAGGGCATCAACAGGTGGCCGTGTGCAGCGGCGAGGCCAGCGGTGAGGACCGGGACTGGGGTGAGGACTGCTGGCCTTGGCGCTGACCGGGTGGCGGACGCGCTGGGTGACCTTTTGGCTTTTTCATTTCCGAGGCTGGGCAGAAGGAATTAGCTAAAAGGTTTTGAGTTCTGGCCCAGGGCTCTAATCCCCGCTGGCTCCCCAGAAATCCTTTACAACAAAAATTAAAACAGCTCATATGCAAAACTTTTTTACTAGCCTGCACCTGTTTGTTCGGTTATTGCTGATGTAGGGTCTGTCTGTTTGCATTTTAATTGCCCAAAAAGCAAGATTCTATCCTGGGAAGGAATCTCTTGCGTGATGCTCGCAGACCTGAAAGGCGACCTGGCGGGGCTCTTACAGGATTCTGTTAACTTCTCGATGACTGTAATCGTTTGGGCCACGTCTTTCTCAACCTCATTTGATACATGCTCTGTAAGAACCTAATTTACTTGCTATCAACATCAGAATTGCCTGATCTCCTCCCCACCTCCGCCTCATCCAGGGTGAACTAAAATAGTAAAAAAAGAAAAAAAAATAGGACCCCCGTTCCCCGACCTTGTCCTGTCTCGCGCTGCCACACCAACTTCAACATTTTTACATCGCTTGCCTTATGCCCCTTCCAGGCCATTCCACTCCCTGCCCCTTCCCCCTTTAAAATAAGTCTAGTTCTGTCTGTTTCTATGGAAATTACCTAAACGTTAACGAAGCGATTCCTATTTTGAGGCTGCACCTCCTCTGGATGATCAATCACTTAGGAGGGCTTTCCATAAGCCAAGTTTCCCTTGCCACCACCTCATTGCCACCTGCTTCTGGCTGGGTGACAGATTGTATATAGGGTGGAATGGGCCAGGCTGGAGGGAAGCCGGGTAACCCTCTAAATTGTCTGCTAGGTTCTCATATCTTCAGAGCACTTGGATCTCATGGATGCTAGCAAGGATGAGGGGCTTCTGATGTGTTGCAGTGTCTTCAAATTGTTCAGAGTTTAACATGGACTGAACTTGCACCATATAAAGAGAAAACAAGAGGAATAAGACAAGGGTGGCTTTTGTATTATGTGCTATGATCCCCGTTTGCTTTAAGTATACATGGAGTAGACAGACCCTTACCTGACAGGATTCAGGAACTTCAGAATCGATAATGTTGGACAAGTAAATGTTCAGCCAGGAAGTAACATATGCCACTTTCACTTACAGCTCATTGGTCAGAACTAATCACAAAGTTAACTGTAAAGATCCATAGAAATATTTTTGCCTGAAAATGGAGAGAATGGGAAAGATTTTCACTAATATGATAGCACTAATGACGATCATAAATAATAGCAGTTCACAATTATTGATCATTCACCATGTGCTGAGCCATTTATATGTGCCATCTCATTGAATCATCACAAAAATCTATATTTTATCTTTATTTTACAGATATAGAAACTGAGAGTTAAAGAGCTTAAGTTCTGTTCCTTGCTCAACACCACACAGATGCTAAATAATGGAGTTGGGATTTAAGCTTAATTTGACCTGCTTCCCAGAGAATGGACTTTTAAAACACTGTCCTCAATCACCATTGGATTTAATTGGTCCCCTGTTGTTGAGCATTGGGTAGTTTTCCATTTTATTCCAGTGAACAGCCTTGTGTCAAATCTTTTGAATCATCTGTGATTACTTCCTTAGGATAAATTCCTGGGTACATATTTGCTTGGTTGATATATACATATATTTCAAGAATAAAAACTTTTTGCAAAAAGTGAAAGCTTTAGGAGGTGTGGTAGATAGTCTTCTAAGATGGCTTTTCTCAATCCTTTACTTCCCTTTTTGAAAAATACATCACCATTAAAAGGTGGAGTTTACTTCCCTACTCTTAGAATCTGGACTTGTCTTGTGATTGCTTTGGATGCAATGAAAGTGATGTTCTCAGAGATCTAAATCCAAGCCTTAAGAGACTGGCAGTTTCTGTTTCCTTCCTCTTAGGGTCCTGCTGCTATGCTGTGAGAAGCCCAAGTTTCATGGAGAGGCCACATGGAGCAAAAACGAAGGTGATAGGGACAATAGCTCCCGCTAAGGTTCTGGTTAATGCAGGTTAGCAATCTTTGATGCTCCAGCCTAATTGATCTCCCAGTTGACTCTAGCCTCACCTGACATAATGTAGAGCAAAACCATCCAGCTCCACCCAGTCAACCCACAGAATCATGAGATGATCTTAAGACTGTAGTTGTTTAACTCTACTAAGGTTTGGGGTGGTTTATTACACAGTGATAGATAACTAAAAGGGTAGTTATTATCCGTGTCTTTATTTGTACATATCTCTGAATATTCCAGATCTATTTCCCCCGAGCTCTGCAGGATATAGATAGCATTGTGAAATAATGGAGGCCAGGACAAGTGGTTAGAGAGGCCTCTTGGTCCATGATGCTTGAGCTGGCCCACTCTCCAAATCAAAGCTTTTCTTTTCTTTTTTTGAGACAGAGTCTTGCTCTGTCGCCAGGCTGGAGTGTAATTGTGCGATCTCAGCTCACTGCAACCTCCGCCTTTCGGGTTCAAGTGATTCTCCTGCCTCAGTCTCCTGAGTATCTGGGACTACAGGCATGTGCCACCATGTGCGTAGAGACAAGGTTTTACCATGTTGGCCAGGATGGTCTCGAACTCCTGACCTCGTGATCTGCCAGCCTCGGCCTCCCAAAGTGCTGGGATTACAGGTATGAGTCACCATGCCTGGCCCAAATCAAAGCTTTTCTTGATTTTAGTTGTTGCTCATGAAGGATTCCCCACTCTAGGTTCCAGATCCTAAGCAGATAAGAACTCATTTATCAAGCATAGATACTCAGTAGGTGCTGGAGCTAAGTTCCTGTTTGGTGTTGCCAAGAACAGAGGTTTCCATTCTTAAGGGAAATACACTGTGATGGGGACTACAAGTGCCTACTATGTGCCTGGCTGCCCGGGAGGTGCTTCTTAGACTTTGTGTCATTTAATCTTTAAAACAACCTTCTGAATAGTATATTGTCTCCTTAGTTTGTAGGAGGAAATGGAAGTTTATGGAAGTTTATGAATTGTCCATGGGCCATACAGCTGACAAGTTAGGAGCAGGTCTTGAGCCCACATTTGATTGATTGCAAATCCTGTCTGCTTCCCACTATGCTTGTGGCTTGCAAATTAACTCATGTGTAAACCACCTTCACCAATTTTGTTCTTAGCAAATGTACTGCCTATAGTATTTTCAATTTAAGATTTTATTTGGCCAGGCACATGGCTCATGCCTGTAATCCCAGCAATTTGGGAGGCCGAGGAGGGCGGATCACCTGAGGTCAGGAGTTTGAGACCAGCCTGGCCAACATGGTGAAACCCCATCTCTACTAAATGATAATAATAAAAATAATAAAAACTTAGCCAGGCATGGTGGTGAGTGCCTGTAATCCCAGCTACTCTGGAGGCTGAGGCAGGAGAATCGTTTGAACCCAGGAGACAGAGGTTGCAGTGAGCCGAGACTGCACCACTACGCTTCAGCCTGGGAGACAAAGCAAGACTCTGTCTCAAAAAAAGAAAAAAATTAAAAAAACTTTATTTACGTTAATTCACATTTTAGAAACTTAAATGCACTTATTTAATAATAATACTAAAGAAGGCTTTTGTCACAATAGAAACAAGAAAATCCAGTATTGAATTTTCAAATGAATCAGTGAAAGGTAACAGCGAAAATAACTGGGGAAACAAACAGCCCTACTGAGCTAGCTAGATCCTCTTATTTGCAGAAGGTAGAGATGGAGGGGACAGGTGTTAGAAAGTTAATAGAGACAGGGTAGCACCAAACAGAATTTTTTCTTGAGCTAATTATAAGGATGGGAAGAGAATTGAAAAGTTGTAACTTTCTCTAGGAGTCAGAGCTATTTTGTGCTGTAGACACACATCATTTAAAACCATCTCATGGCCACACATGGTACCAGTGGTACATGTTTCACACTGCTGACACCTGGCTGCCTGACACAGTTCTTCGTGTATGAATCTATTATAATGTTGCTCCCTCTGAGAGCATAAAAATCAGTGCCACGGGTTGAAGGGCTGAATATTTGTGCTCCCTTACCTCCCAATTCGTATGCTGAAATCCTCATCCTCAATATGATTGTATTAGGGAATGAGAGGGGCCTTTGGGAGGTGATTAGATCATGAAGGTGGAGCCTTCATGATGGTGATACCTGAGTGTTGGGTAGAGAAAGGCTAGGGTTCCACCCCTATGGACCTAGGTGAGGACAGGCACTCCTGCTTTTGCATCTAAATGTTGCATTTTCCAAGACCACCCTGACCTGCCACACCCTCATCCTGGGCCTGTAAAAACCCGAGACTCTAGCAGATAGACACTGGTAGCCAGACGAGAGACGGTCCATTGGAGAAGGGTTGGGCTGCTGAGCAGCTCAACTCCGGGGGAAAACCATCTCTCTTCTGGCTCCCCCATCTGCTGAGAGCTACTTCCACTCAATAAAACCTTGCACTCATTCTCCAAGCCCATGTGTGATCCAATTCTTTCAGTACACCAAGGCAAAAAACACCAGAATACAGAAATCCCTCTCTCCTTGTGATAAGAAAGGGGGTCTCATTGAGCTGCCTATAGACGGCTAAACTAAAAGAGCACCCTGTAACATATGCCCACTGGGGCTTCAGGAGCTGTAAACATTCACCCCTAGACACTGCCAGGGGGTTGGAGCCCCACAGCCTGCCTGTCTGTATGCTCCCCTAGAGGTTTGAGCTTGGGGCACTGAAGCAGTGAGCCACACCCTCATTGCATGCCCTGAGAGGGAGACAGGGAACTTTTACTGTTTTAACAGGATTGGTGCTCTTATAAAGGGGGACACCAGAGAGTTCACTTCCTCTCTCCCTGCTTCCCACCAAGTGAGAACACAGCAAGAAGATAGCCAGGAAGAGGGCTGTCACCCGATCCTGATCATGCTGGCACCCTGATCTCAGACTTGCAAGCCTCCAGAAATGTGAGAAATAGATTTCTCTTGTTTAAGCCACCCAGTGTCTGGTTATCTGTTCTATAGCAGCCTAAACTGACTAAGACAGTTTGAGGAACTTGAAATTCTGTAAACACCAACTAATTCATTTCCCTGGCTCCAATTTCTATCTCTACTATCCATGCTGTCACCAAAATAAAGAGCTTGCCGGGTGCAATGGGTCACACCTGTAATCCCAGCACTTTGGGAGGCTGAAGCAGGTGGTTCACCTAAGGTTGGGAGTTTGAGACCAGCTTGACTAACATGGAGAAACCCCATCTCTACTAAAAATACAAAATTAACCGGGTGTGGTGGCACATGTCTGCAATCCCAGCTACTCGGGAAGCTGAAGCAGGAGAGTTGCTTGAACCTGGAAGGCAGAAGTTGCACTGAGCCTAGATTGCGCCATTGCACTCCAGCCTGGGCAACAAGAGTGAAACTTCATCTCAAAAACAAAACAAAACAAAACAAAAACCATAGATCTTGCTTGGTCACCTCCTTGCTTACAATCTTTTATTGCTTTCTACTTCTGCTTCTTGAAGGTGGCAGGTGCGATCTTGCATAAACTTGTCAAAACCAGCATTTCCAGCCCAGTCTTCTGCCTCTTCTAATCTTGTCCTCTACAATTTAGCATCACTGGGTTCCTTGTCACTCCCCAAATTTTCCATGGTCTTTTCCATCTTTGAAAATGATGCACCCTCTACCTGGAATGCCTTCCCTCTTCCTCGGTCCTTCAAGACACAGATCAAATGTCACTTTCTTTAGGAAGCCTTCCTGTACTCTCCCAAAGAGAGTTAATCCTCTGAAGTCCTACAGAACCTTGCACATAACCTTGAATTAGCAATCATCGCCCAATAATCTAGTTACTTCTTTGTGTTTGCTGTATCCATTTTACTGTAAGTCCCTTGTGGGTGAGCATTTCGCCATAGTCATCTCCGTGTCCTTGTTTCTTGCCTCATGTGGGGTATATAGTAGGCGGAATTCAAAGACGGCCCCCAAGATTCCCACTCTCTGGTTGTTCAGTCAACCATGGAAGCAGGTATTACTGTGAAAAGATTTTGCAGATGTTGTTAAAGTGCCAAATCATTTGCCCTTGAAATATGGAGATTATGAAGATGATCTGGATCGGCCTGATCTAATCACATGAGTCCTTTCAAAGCAGACAGGTTTCTATGGCTGGTGGCAGAAGGGAAAGTCAGAGACATTCAAAGGATGAGAGGGATTTTAGATGAGGAAGGTTTTCTGTTGCTAAGATGGACCTGAGAGGCACTTCTAGAAGCTGAGACCCTAGCTGACAGTTAACAAGACACCTGGGACCCCAGTCCTATAAGAACAAGGAAATGAATTCTGCCAATAACCAATAAGCTTGAAAGAATACCCTGAGACCTAGATGAGAAGCACAGCTCTGGCTGACACCTTGATTTCAGCCTAGTGAGACCCTGAGCAGAGAGTCCAGTGATGACATGATTAGATTTCTGACCTACAGAAATTGTGAAATAGTGAATTTGTGTCATTTTGTGCTACTAAGATTTTGGCAGTTTTTTTTTCATAGAAATAAACAACTGATAAAGGGTAGATGCTGTGTAAATGTTTGCTGAATGAATAAGTGAATGAAAGCATGCATCATTCAACAGCCACAGATGACATTTAAGGGGAACGCCTTTTCCCACTCCTGGTTTCCAGGAGGAGGGGTTTTCTCCAGAGGATATTTCTGCTTCTCTCTGCCTCTGGAAATGTCTGGCTCAGCTGCACCCTTCCTCCCGGGGGCACTCCCCTGAGACCCTGAGTCTCCTTTGTTCTGCATCTTAGCATGGGTCGGGGCACTTGCAGCAGCACTGCTTGCACCTGTGTGGGTATGCCAGCCTCATTCTGGGTTGTGTGTTTGCAGCCCACATGGCTAACAGATTATATTAGTCAGCTCAGGCTGCCATAAAAAATGCCCAGCTGGGTAGCTTAAACAACACTTTTAGGCAGCTGCCATCTTGCTATGTGCTCTCATGACTTCTTTGTGTGTATGTGGGGGGTGGGGGGAGAGAGAGAGAGAGAGAGAGAGAGAGAGAGAGAGAGAGAGAGAGAAGAAAGCCAGACAGAAACAGAGAAAGCAAGCAAGCAAGCTCTCTAGCTCCCTGGTAACTTTTCTTTTTTTTCTTTTTTTTTTTTTGAGGCGGAGTCTTGCACTGTCACCCAGGCTAGAGTGCAGTGGCGTGATCTCAGCTCACTGCAACCTCCGCCTCCCAGATTAAGGTGATTCTCCTGCCTCAGCCTCCCGAGTAGCTGGGATTACAGGCACCCACCACCACCACCATGCCGGGCTAATTTTTTTGTATTTTTAATAGAGGCTGGGTTTCACTATGTTGGCCAGGCTGGTCTCGAACACCTGACCTCGTGATCCATCTGTCTTGGCCTCCCAAAGTGCTGGAATTACAGGCATGAGCCACCATGCCTTGTCCCTGGCATCTTTTCCTATAAGGTTGTGAATCCCATCATGAGGACCCCAACCTGGTGGCCTCATCCAACCCTAATTACCTCCCAAAGATCCCATCTCCAAATACCAAACATTAGGGGGGTAGGGCCTCAACATGTGCCTTTAAAAGGGACACAAACATTTATTCCATAGTACAGACCTATGACCCCCTCCTTCAGCATGGCTACTAACAGTGATGAAGATAGATGATTTATTGGGCCCCATATGTATTCCTTATTTTATTTGCATCCTGGCTTGGGAAAATGAGTATTATTTATTCAGGGGAGAGGTCCTTGGAAACTTCAACAGAAGATACAGGCTGTTGTGAGAATTGTACCAGTGGCAAGATAACATTTCTGGAAATGTTTAGTGATAGTATCACCTCCATCCATATCCTTCCCTTGACCTTCTTCTCTACCCCATCCAAGTAGACATAAGAATTTCTGAAGCTTTTCCCTTAGAGAAGAAATGAGGTAAAAATTGCATTTGTGAGCAAACTCCTGGCTTTCTAGTTTAGAAAATGTGGATCCCTAGAGGGATGGAAAGAACTTAGGACATGAACAGTAAATTTTAGAGAGAACATAATAAAGAAAAGCCTCTCCCCTGTCCCTCCCACACCTGGAGTGGATGCCTGATTGGCTGATTTTGGCCTGGCTTGAGACTTTGGGATTGAAGAGAAGAAGAGAGAGTTGGAGGGATAGTAATGAGAGTGCTGCAGATTCCTGCTCTCTGGATGAACCCAAAGGAGGGGGCAACATCCACCCCTGAGGACTGTGGGATCAGGTCAGAAGACCTGAGCCATTTCCAGGTAGAGTTCTGGGGGTGGGTAGAGAGACACCAGAGAAAAAGTGGTTGCTTAATGTAGCACATAGAGAAAACGCTGTCCTCCTTCCCCTGGGCTGTTCTATAGTGACTTTACCACCTTCCATCAGGATGTAGGGTCTATTTCCCTTGTTCTTGAACATGGTTGGGTTTGTGAGTGCTTTGAACAATAGTATGCAGTAGAAATGAATAATTCTATGTGATTTTTGAGGCTAGGTTGCAAAAGGCAATGAGGCTTCTACTGTGTCTTCTGGGACATTTGAGTTTTGGAAACTTGAGCCACTGTGTAAGAAGTCTGTTTCCCTAGAGGCTGCTATGCTGCAAGGTGACCTCAGCACATGAGGAGAGGCCCAGGTCAGCAGCCTCAGGTGAGGTCCCAGCCAATAGCTGGCATCCACCACCAGACACGAGAGTGATGAAACCTCCAGATGATTCCAGCCTCCAGCTGTTGAGTCACTCCCAGGGATTGGGTCTTACCAGCTGTTGCCCTAGACATCATTGGAGCAGGGACAAGCCATTTCCATTGTGTCCTGTCTGAATTCCTGAGCTACAAAATAGTGTGCATAATAAAATGGTTGTCTCACACTCTTAAGTTGTGAGGTGGTGTGTAATCCAGCAAGAAGAACCAGTATGGGGGATGAGCCTGGGATGATCCCAAGTGCCCAAGGTGGTATAGTCCACAGAAAAATGACCCCAGGCATGGTGGTGCATGCCTGTAGTCCCATTTACTTGGGAGGCTGAAGCAGGAGAATCGCTTGAACTTGGGAGGCAGAGGTTGCAGTGAGCTGAGATCGAACCACTGCACTCCAGCCTGGGCGACAGAGTGAGACTTTGTCTCAAAATAATAATAATAATAATAATAATAATAATAATAATGGTCTCAGGCTGGGCGCAGTGGCCCACACCTGTAATCCCAGCACTTTGGAAGGCTGAGGTGGGCAGATCACGAGGTCAGGAGTTTGAGACCAGCCTGGCCAACATGGTGAAATCCATCTCTACTAAAAATACAAAAATTAGCCGAGTGTAGTGGCACCTGTAATCCTAGTTACTCTGGAGGCTGAGGCACGAGAATCACTTGAACTCAGGAGGTGGAGGTTGCAGCGAGCTAAGATCACGCCATTGCACTCCAGCCTGGGTGACAGAGCAAGACTTTGTCTCAAGAAAAAAAAAAAGAGGAAGAGTGGCCCCAAAGAGGTCCACTTCCTAGTCCCTGGAGCCTGTGCATGTGTCCTCTTACATAGCAAAGGGATTTCACAGATATAATTAAATTAAGAATCTTGAGATGGAAGATTATCCTGGATTATCTGGTGGTTCTAACATGAACACCAGGATCTTTATAAAAGGGAGGCAAAAGGTCAGAGTTAGAGAAAAAGACATGACCATGAAAGCAAGAGGTCCCTGTGATGCAGCCATAAGTGAGGAATGTAGGCGGCCTTTAAACATTTTTTGCTTTTTTTTTGAAACGGGGTCTCCCTCTGTCACCCAGGCTGGAATGAAGTGCTGCGATCTCGGCTCACTGCAACCTCCACCTCCTAGGCTCAAACAATCCTCCCGTCTCAGCCTCCTGAGTAGCTGGGACCACAGGCGTGGGCCACCACTCCCGGCTAAGGTAGGCAGCCTCTAGAAAGAGGAAAAGGCAAGAAAATGGATTCCCCCCTGGAGCTTCCAAAAAGGAAGCAGCCCTGTGGACACCTTCATTTTCATCCTACGAGACCCATTTTAGACCTCTGACCTCTGGAACTATAAAAGCATATATTTATGTTTTTTAAACTCTGAAGTTTGTGGTAATCTCTCACAGCAGGCCTAGGACACTAATACAAATGGTGTAGATGAGGAATGATGGAGTGATGTGTCCTCAAGATGGCAGGGTGCACAGATGACTTTGAGCATAAGACAGTGCTGGCTCCCCCTCCCTGCCCCCCACCCCATGTTGATATCAGGCTCTGTCTGTGTCCCAGAACCTGAACCATCTCCCTGGGCAAATGAGCAAGGGATAGGAGTTGAACTGTCTGAGGTCGTTTTCACAACATTGGCTGAATAGGACCTTAACATTAAAATGAAGCTGTGTCATAGAAAGTAAAGAAAGTGGAAAGCCTTGCACACGTGAGTTGAAGATTCTGATTTATAACTGATGTGCACTTAGCGGAAAGTGTGCTTCCCGGGGCAGTGGGAAGGTATCTGCATAGTGGCCACATGGAAACCTAGCCACTGGGACCATGATTTGCCTGTGGTCTTTTAAGAATTGATCAAAGGTAGCAAAATAAGAATATTAAATTTTGTGTGTGTATTGGGGGAAAGGAGCCAACTGATGAAATTAAATAAAGTCCACAGAGGGAGTTAGAAACTTGGGCTCAGATGCCCCGCCCCTGCTGGGCCCAGCACAGCTGGAGCTCAGCACACCGGGCACCCCCACTGTTCTGCCCCTCCCAAGATGGGGCTTAAATAGGCCAGGCTCCAGCCTGGCAGCTGGGGGTCCCAGGGCCTAGGGTGGACAGAAGTTGGAGATGTAGGGGTGCTGCAGGGCCTCTTCTGCTCAGATACGTTGGACGGGGTTACATGTCAGACGATTCTGCAGCAGATCCCTCCCTGTGGCATTGAGTTTGGGCACGACATTCACCAGGGATGTTGTGTCTGGGTACATTGGATAGGGCTTGTAGTCTGGCAGCTTGGTCGTAGAGGGCCACTGCTCCTCGGTGGGCATCCCCAGCAGCTGGAAGATCCTTTTCAACTGTTCATCGACATCATTGCCGGGAAAAAGAGGCCACCCAGTATTGGCCAGCTCTGTAAAGATGCAGCCGGCTGACACATGTCGACGGCTGTGGAGTACAGCTTGGCCCCAAAGAGGACATCTGGTGGGCAGTACCACAGTGTGACCACCCCAGCTGAGTAACAGCGGATGGGGATCCCAAAGGCTCGAGCCAGGCCAAAATCAGCCAATTTTAGTTCCCCATTCCTGTTCATTAGCAGGTTCTGGGGCTTCAGGTCCCTGTGTACCACATTGTGGCTGTGACAGAATCCCAGGCCTTTTAGCAGCTGGAGGAGGAATGACTTTACAATCTCAGGGTCAAGGTCACCGTTGCAACTGTCAAAATACTTCTTCAGGTCCTGGTCACAGAATTCAGAAACCAAACTCAGCTTCTTGTTGCTGTGCAGGATGCCATGAAGCCTGATGACGTTCTTGTGCTTCAGCTCCTTGAGTAGGGAGAACTCCTGGAGGGCGGAACTCGGCACATCCTCAGCGTTGTCATCCAGCCTCACCCGTTTCAGAGCCATGATCTCATGAGTCTCCCGGTTTTTGGCCTTGAACAATGTCCAGCAGGTGCCTTCCCCAATCTTTTCCAGTTTCTCGTATTTCTGCATTGCAGTGGCCACAGGGACCCCTGGGGGCTCTAAGTTTTAAGACTCAAGAATATTAAACTTTTAAAAATTTTTTATTTGGTTTATTCTTTTCTTTAAAACAGGGTCTCGCTCTATCGTCCTGGCTGGAGTGCAGTGGTGTGATCATAGCTCCCTGTAGCCTTGAACTCCTGGGCTCAAGCAATCCTCTTGCCCCAGCCTCCTGGGTAGTTGGGACTACAGCTGCACGCCACCATGCCCGGCTAATTTAAAAATTTTTTTTAAAGTGAGAACTTTTCATTTTGAAATAGTTTGACTCATAAGAAGCTGCGAAACTAGTACACAGAGATCATATGTACACTTCACCCAGTTTTCCTCAACGATAACATCTTACAAAGCCACAGTGCAGTTTTCAAAAGAGGAAGTTGGTATCGGTGGAAGACTAGTACAGGCTTTGTTTGGATTTTATTGTTTTTTTGATGCATTCTTTTTTTAAGTTTCTCTTGTTTTTGTTTTTTGCTTCTTTGAAACATGACTTTTTTGTAGTTATGTTTTTAATTAAGATTTTTATTGAGACACTGGCATATTCACAAGCAGAGCATACCTCATGTTGCCCTTTTAGAGCCACACCTACTTCTTCATCCCTGTCCCCTTCAAAACCACCAGCAACCATTAATCTGTTCATCATTCCTATAATTTATCATTTCAGACATTTTTTAAAATTATAATTTAAGTTCTAGGACACATGTGCAGAATGTGCAGGTTTGTTGCATAGGTATATACGTGCCATGGTGTTTTGCTGCACGTATCAACCCATTATCTACATTAGGTATTTCTCCTAATGCTATCCTTCCCCAGCCCCCACTAACCCCCGACAGGGCCTGTTGTGTGATGTTCCCCTCCTTGTGTCCATGTGTTCTAATTATTCAGCTCCCGCTTATGAGTGAGAATATGCAGTGTTTGGTTTTCTGTTACTGTGTTAGTTTGCCGAGAATGATGGTTTCCAGCTTCATCCATGTCCCTGTAAAGAACGTGAACTCATCCTTTCTTACGGTTTCATAGTATTCCATGGTGTATATGTGCCACATTTTCTTTATCCAGTCTATCCTTGATGGACATTTGGGTTGGTTCCAAGTCTTTTCTGTTGTGAACAGTGCTGCAATAAACATACATGTGCGTATAGTAGAATCATTCTACTATATGTGTGCATTATAGTAGAATGATTTATAATCCTTTGGGTATATACCCAGTAGTGGGATTGCTGGGTGAAATGGTATTTCTGGTTCTAGAGACTTGAGGAATCACCACACTGTCTTCCACAATGGTTGAACTAATTTTATACAAATGGAATCACATAGTATGTGACCTTTTAGGACTGGCGTTTTTCACTCTGATTATTCTTTGGAGATAAATCCCGGTTGTTGCATATTTCAGTAATTTGTTCCTTTTTATTCCTAAGGAGCATTCTCTGTTTTGGGTGTATTACAGTTTATTTCACCATTTATGTGTTGAAGGACATCTGAACTGTTTCCATTTGGGGCTTATTACAAATAAAGATTTGATAAACATTTCTGTGCAGGTTTTTGTATGAATCTATGGCTTCATTTATCTGGGATAAATGCCTGGGAGCGTGATTGCTGGGTCACATGGTAAGTCCATGTTTAATTCTGCAAGCAACTGCCGAACTGTTTTCCAGAGTGGTTGTATCATTTTGCTTTTCCACCAGTAATGTATGAGTCATCCAACTTGCCTGTATTTTGTTGTGAATATTTTTTATTTTGGCCTTTCTGATAGGTATGTAGTGGTTTTAATTTGGTCATTGTGGTTTTAATTTGCCTTTCCCTAATGGCTAATAAAGTTGAACATTTTTGATGTGTTTATTTGCCATCTGTGTCTCTCTGAAAGTGAAAAATAATGTCTCCTGCCCATTATCTAATTGAATTATTTGTTTCTATACTGTTGAGTTTTGAGAAGTCTTTATTTATTCTAGATACTAGTCCTTTCTTGGATACATGGTTTGCAAATATTTTCTCTACTCTGTAGCTTGCTTTTTCATACTATTGACATGATCTTTCACAGAGCAAGATTTTTAATTTTGATGAAGTCTGATTTTGAATTTTTTCCTTTTACGTATTGTACTTTTGGTATCATGTCTAAAAACTCTTTGCCTAGCCCTAGATCCTAAACCCTAGATCCTAAAGATTTTCTTATTTTTTTATATATGCTTTTTTTTAGTTTTAGTTTTAGTTTAGTTTAGTTTAGTTTTGTTTTGAGAAAGAGTCTTGCTCTGTTCCCCAGGCGGGAGTGCAGTGGTGCAATCTTAGCTCACTGCAACCTCTGCCTTCTGGGTTCCAGCGATTCTTGTGCCTCAGCCTCCTGAGTAACTGGGACTGCAGGCATGGTACTTTTTGTATTTTTAGTCCAGCTACTTTTTGTATTTTTAGTCGAGATGGGGTTTCACCATATTGGCCTCAACTCTTGGCCTCACATGATCCACAAACCTTGGCCTCCCAAAGTGCTGGGATTACAGCTATGACCCACTGAGCCTGGCCAAGATTTTCTCTTATGTTTTATTCTGGAAGTGTTATAGCTTTTTATGTTTTACATTTAAGTCTGTGATCCATTTTGAGTTAATTTTTATATGATTTAGGTTGATGTTCTTTTTTCACCCATGGATGTCCAATTGCTCCAGACATTTATTGAGAAAACTCTTTTCTTCATTGAATTGATTTTGCACTTTTGTCAAAAATCAGTTAAGGATACACGTGTGGGTCTATTCCTGGATTCTCTGTTCTGTTCCATTATTCTATGTGTGTATCCCTATACCAGTACCATACACTTTGGATTACCATAGCTATATAGTAAGTCTTAAAACTGAGTAAGTCTTGTAACTGATTCCTTCCAATTTATTCTTCTTTTTCAAAATTATTTTAGCTAGTCTATTTTTGGGCATTCTCTGTAAATTTTAGAATAATATTGTCAGTGTCTATAAAACTCTTTGCTGGGATTAAGATAGGAGCTGGATTAAACCTTGATGTCAATTTGGGGACAACTGATGTCTTTACTAGGTTAAGTCTTCTAATCCATGAATACACTATGTCTCTACATTATTAAGATATTCTTTGATTTCTCTCATTAACATTGTGTAGTTTCTGGCATATAAGTCCTTACATGCTTTGTTATTTTTATACTTAGTATTAATTTTGAGTGATTGTAAATAGTATTTGCATTTTTTATTTTGGTATCCATTTATTCATTGCTAGTATTAATACATAAAAATATAATTGATTGTATATTTATCTTGTATCCTGCAACTTTATTGAAATCATTTATTAGTTTTAAGATTTTTTGGTAGATTCCTTGGGGATTTTTACATAACCAATCATGTCTTCTGCAGGAACAGTATTATTTCTTTCTTTTCGGTATATTAATATATACCATTTATTGCCTTCTTTCACTAGCTATGACTTCTAGCATTATGTTGAACAAGAGTGGTGAGAGTGAACAGTTTCCTTGCTCCCAATCTTAGAGGGAAAGCTTTCAGTCTTTCACTATTAAGCATAATGTTCGTTATAGGATTTTTGCATATCCTACTGATCAAGACAAGAAAATCCTCCACTATTCTTATTTTCTGAGTTTTTTTTCTTTTAGCCATGAATGGCTGTTGAATTTTGTCAAATGCTGTGTCTGTGTTTATTGATTTGATTATAGGATTATCTTCTTTTAGCCTGTTACTGTAGTGGATTATGTTTATTATGTCATGGTTGTACATTGACTTTCAAATATTGAACCAGTCATGCATCAATGGACTAAAACCACCTTGGTCATGTATACACCATACCCTTTTCATGTATTGATTAATTATATCTGCTAATATTTTATTAAGGATTTCTATGACTATGTCTAATAATATGTCATTTTTATGAGGTATATTGGTCTGCAGTTTTCTTTTTTGTATTGTCCTTGGGTTTGAGATGATGCTGATACTAGCTTCACAATACAAATTGAGAAGTGTTCCCAATTCTATTTTTCAGGGAGTCATTGTACAGAATTATGTTAATCCTTCTTTAAACATTTGGCAGATTCTTTAGTGAGACCATCTGGACCTGTAGATTTCTTTTTTGGGAGTTTAAAAATTATTGATTCAATTTTCTTAATATTGTAAGGCTATCAAAATTATCTGTTTCATATTGAGTGAGCTGTGGTGGCTTGTGTTTTTAGATGAACTGGACCATTTTGTCTAAGTTATTACATTTATGTGTGTAGAGTTGTTCATAGTATTCCTTTATTATCCCTTTGATGTTTTCAGGATCCATAATGACATCCTCTGTTTCATTCCTGATATTGGTAATTTGTGTCTTCTCTCTTTTTCCTTTGTCAGTCTTGTTAGAGGTTTTACAGTTGCATGGCTCTTTCTTTTTTTTTTTTTTTTTAAACGTTTATTTTAGGTCAGGGGTACATGTACAGGTTTGTTATGTAGGTAAACTCGTGTCATGAAGATTTGTTGTACAGATTATTTCATCCCCCCAGGTATTAAGCCTAGTACCCATTAGTTATTTTTCCTGATCCTCTCCCTCCTCCGGCCCTCCACCTTTTGGTAGGCCCCCGTATATGTTCCTCTCTTATGTGTCTGTGTGTTCTCATCATTTAGCTCCAACTTATAAGTGAGAACATGCAGTATTTGGTTTTCTGTTTCTGAGTTAGTTTGCTAAGGATGATGGCCTCCAGCTCCATCCACATTCCTGCAAAGGACTTGATCTCATTTTTTATGGCTGCTTAGTATTCCCTGGTGTACATGTACTACATTTTCTTTATCTAGTCTAAGACTGATGGGCATTCAGGTTGATTCTATGTCTTTGCTATTGTGAATAGTGCTGTAATGAACATACATGGACATGTATCTTTATGATAGAGAGATTTATATTCTTTTGGGTATATATCCACTAATGGGGCTTGCTGGGTTGAATGGTATTTCTGTTTTTATGTCTTTGAGGAATTGCCACACTGTTTTCCATAACACTCCCACCAACGGTGTATAAGTGTTCCTTTTTCTCCACAACTTTGGCAGCACCTGTTATTTTTTGACTTTTAATGATAGCCATTCTGACTTATGTGAGATGCTATCTCACTTTGGTTTTGATTTGCATTTCTCTAATGATCAGTGATATTGAGCTTGCTTTAACCTTTGTTGGTTGCATGTTCTGTCTTTTTTGGAGAAGTGTCTGTTTATGTCCTTTGCCCACTTTTTAATAGGGTTGTTTTTTTTTCTTGTAATTTTATTTGAGCTACTTATAGATGGTGGATATTAGACTTTTGTCAGATGTATAGTTTGCAAAATTTTTCTCTTATTTTGTAGGTTGTCTGTTTACTCTGTTGATAGTTTCTTTTGTTGTGCAGAAGCTCTTTATGTTTAGTTCTTTCTAAAGAAGTACCTCCTTATTTCACTGAATTTTTCTTTGTTGGTTTTCTGTTTTCAATTTTATTATATTGGCTTCTGGTTTTACATTAGTGTATTAGTTCATTTCATGCTGCTGATAAAGACATACAAGAGACTGGGTAGTTTATAAAGAAAAAAAGGTTTGATGGACTCAGAGTTTCATAAGGCTGGGGAGGCTTCACAATCATGGTGGAAGACAAAGAAAGAGCAAAGGGACTTCTTACATAGCAGCGGGCAGGACAGAATGAGAACCAAGTAAAAGGGGTCTCCTCCATAAAACCATCAGATCTTGTGAGATTTATTCACTATCACGAGGATGGTATGAAGGAAACTGCACCACGATTCAATTATCTTCCACCAGCCCCTCTCACAACATGTGGGAATTAGGGGAGCTACAATTTAAGACAAAATTGGGGAGGGAACACAACCAAACCATAGCAATTAGTATTTGATTTCTTCTTGCTTTGAATTAATTTTTCTTTTGTTTTTCCAGGTTCTTATGATGGAAGCTTAGGTTACTAATCTGAGACTTTTCTTTTTTTCTTTTCTTATGTATGTGTTTAATGGTATAAATTTCCCTCATCACTGCTTTAGCTGTGACCCACAAATTTTCGCATTTGATTTTAATTTTTATTCAATTCATTGTAAAAAATTTCATTCGAAACCTTTTCTTTGACCCATGGATCGTCTAGAAATGTGATGTTTAGTTTTTATGCATATAGAGATTATTCCATTATTCCAAATTCAGTGAAATAAGGAGCTACTTCTTTAGAAAGAACTAAACACTAAAGAGCTTCTGCACAACAAAAGAAACTATAAACAGAGTAAACAGAAAACCTACAGAATAAGAGAAAATTTTTGCAAACTATATATCTGACAAAGGTCTAATATCCACCATCTGTAAGGAGCTCAAACAAAATTGCAAGAAAAAGAAACAACCTTATTAAAAAGTGGGCAAAGGACGTAAACAGACACTTCTCAAAAAAAGACAGAACACTGTTTATGATTTCCATTCATTTAACTTCGTTAAAGTTTGTTGTGTAGCCCAGTATGGTTTATTCTGGTGTATATTCCAGGGACACTCAAATTAATGTGTGTTCTGCTATTATTTGAGAAGAGTGTTCTAGCTATGTCTGTTAGATTTTGTTGGCTGATAAAGTGTTTTGAGTTCTATATCCTTGATGATTTTTGTCTAATTGTTTTTGTTAATTGTTGAGAGGACAGTGTTGAAGTCTCCAACTATAATTGTGGATTTGTTTAGTTCTCCTTTCATTTTATTAGTTTTTACTTCACAGGTTTTGCAGCTCTGTTCTTTGGTACGTACACAGTGATCTTATATGGGGTTTACTCAACATTTTGAATCCATGGTTTTATGTCTCTTTACAAACTTGGTATGTTTTCAGCCATTATTTCTTTGGGTAATCGTTCATCCCTGTTCTCTTTCTCATCTCTTTCTGGGACCCCAGTGAACAAATGTTAGATATTTTGCTAGGGTCTGTCAGGTCCCTGAAGATATTTTTATTATTATGATTTTTTTTTTCAACCTGTTTTCTCTCTTGTTTAGATTGTTCTGTCTTTAAATTCACTGATTCTTTCCTCTGCTCTTTCATTGTACTGTTGAGTCCATCCACTGAGGTTTTATTTTCAGGTCTAAGATTTCCATTGGGTTTCCCTTTGTATTTTTTTTATAGATCTTTGTGGAGACATTTTATTTCTTTCCTGAGGCTTTCTATTTTTTATTTGTTTGCAACAAGCTCATATTTGCTCTATGAAGCATTTTTATCATGGGCATTTTAAAATCATTGCCAGGGAATTCTAACATAATCATCATCTCTGTGTTGGCATCTAGTGATTGTTTTTTTTCATTCAATTTGACAACTTCCTGATACTTGGTATGACAAGTGATTTTTGAAACATGGGAATCTTAACATTAGGTTCTGAGACTCTGATCTTTTTGAAACATTCTGTTTTAACTGGCTTTCTCTGACACCACTCTGGCAGGGAAAGAAGAGGGACTCTGCCTTGATACTACCAGGTGAGGATGAAAAGTCCAGGTTCTCCACTTGGCCTCCGTAGGTACCTCAGGGAAGAACTACCTGTTACTTCCGGGCAGGGGTAGGTGTTCCAGTGACAGCATGATGGGGATGACCTTGTTACTGTTGGGTTATGCTGAAACTCTCACCTCTCTACCACTTTAGTGAGAAGAGAGGGACACTTCATTACTACTGGATAAAGTTGGAAGTTCAGGCTCTCCACATGGTCTCCACTGAGATGAATGGTGGTAAAAAAAAGTCCTAATTCTGTATTTGCCTTTTCTGACACTATCCTTAGCACAGCTCCACAAGGGTGGAAGTCTCAATTCCTTACTCTGCTTTTGTTGGCATGAGTGGGGGCAGGACCACAGTGTTTTTCTGTGGTGATTGGCTGGAGAGGAGTGGTTATTATCTAAAAGTTTTTTGTCTTGATAGGCTGCCCCTTTCTTTCTGGAGAGAGTGGGTTTTGGTTGAGTTTTGCGGGGACTTTTTTGTCTGTGCCTGTTAGTGTTTGCAGGTAGTTGGCTTCTTCAACTGCAAGTCCAGGTGTAACAGGCAAAAGAAAACCCAGGGAGTAAATCACTGCCCGGTCCATCCTCGTTCCTCAGGTGTAGAGTTCCCCAGCTGGTCCACCTCCTTCTCTTCAAGCTCCAGTCTTTTAATGTTTGTTTTGCATATAATACTCAGGGTTTTTAGTTGTATCTTGCAGGCAGAAGCTCTAACTATGGGATTTTAAAGCCATTTCTCTAGGATTACCATAAGCACTTTGAGCCTGCCTGATGGTGATTATGCTAGCATTGCCTTATAAAGGACGTTCAGCTGCTCTTACAAAGGGAACTGGGCACTGCAGGGACCACCTGACTAGAAGGCCTGCTTTTGGTATAATCTGGATCTTTAAAGGATCATAATTCATGTCCCTTTTAGAGAAATCAAGGAAACATTTCAATCGGCACTGACACAGGGCTTCCAAGCTTGTCTTTCGAACTTGGAAAGTTTCATGAAAGTTTGAAACTTCAAGTATGACATGTGAAAAGAGCCCCAAGAAGGATTCAGTAGATGTGGCCTGCTGTGTGTCCTTGAGCAATTCATTTTAACTTCCTGGGCCTCAGTTTCTCCACCTCAAACTCAGGAAAGACAGGGATGGACCAGCTCAGGGTGTCTGCACTTCCACCATGTACAGAGCACTAGCTTGAGTTTGCTGTGGCAGTACCTGCTGCTTCTCCATTTACTGAAGACTTTGCTCCAAATGGACTCACTTGAAAGAGGAAACTTCATGTTTCCGTGGGATGCGTGCCCCTTGGCAGGAGGTTGGCTGTGCTGACTCAGCACACACAGGACCAGCGCTTAGTCATGGGGTCCTCTGAGGTCCCAACCCTAGCCTGAAAGAAATGGTCACTGGGGCTTATCAATTCAGGTTGACCCCTTGATCCTAACTCAGATGCTGAGGAAGCATGTCCTGCTCACAGCAGGCGGTTATGGAGCCTCTCCACAGACGCCATGCGCTCCACGTAGCCTCTGTGGTAGTTCACACTCCCCGGACTGTAGACAGAACATCTGTTGTTGGTTCATGTGAAAACTTCCAACCATGCCCCTCCTCCCTGCCTCCAGTTCTAAGGCGCTTAATTTAAAAAAGCTTCCCTTATTCCTAAACATTGTGGAGCAAACATTTAGCAACATCCTGTTGCCTTTAACACACCTTCTGCTCATCCTCCCGTGACAAAATGTTGCTTGCCAACACAGTTACTCTTGAAAGGAAAGTGAATTAAAATTTATCTCCCTGGGAGCACTTTCAAGGAGAAGAACTTCACAGCCCCCTGTGTTAACTGGAGAGTTTCTGAGGACCCAGTGCAATTGGCGATTAGCTACACAGCACCATACACCAGTCAGCCCCTCTCAATCCCCTCCCAGGATGTGACTCAGGAGCTGAAAGGGTGACTGACTGCCCCTCTGCAGGCCAGGTTTCCAGTTGGGAGCAGGATGGCTCCCCGGAGAGCTAGAAACGCAGTTAGCACATCCCAGCTGGGGCTGAATGTAGGACTCTTGTTTCTTTTTTCAATTCATCCACTACCTGTCGAAAATGCTCAATTCCATTGTTTTGAAATGTCCTAACCTATGAAGGCAGCATCCCTGCCTTTTTTGTTCCCTGCTGCATCTTCAAACATTTAGAATTGTGTCTGGCTCTGACATATAGTAGATGCTCAATAAATATTTGTTGGCTGAGTAAATTCTGTAATTGTCTTCACTGAACTCTAAGTTCTATTTGTCAAGGGCCATTTCTGTCTTATTTAATCTCCAAGGCTTAATATGGTATGGGATATGTCATACATGATCAATAAATAACTATTGAACTGAGCTGCTTCTGGGACATTCCTATTACTCCTTAGGAGCATCTCTGTGGCCTCGCTGTTAGGAGCAGGGCTTTGGAATTAGGCAGAACTAAGTGTGAATACTTACTCAGCTACTTTTTCTCTGGGGATCCTGAGGCATGTACTTTCAGCTCCTTGACTCTCTGTTTCCTATGGGAAAGACAGCAGGGATAATAATACCTACTAACTTTCTTCAACTCATGGGGTTGTTGAAGAGTTAAATTGCAGTGGCATAACACTTAATAAATGATAATTATAATTGTTGTTGACATTATGTCTCACTTCTATTTCTCAGGCGGATGGTCATGCCCACAGTACTTGGTTGGGTTTTAAGTGAAAAGGTGACCTGGTAGTGTGACAGGGAGAGCTGGACAGTGCCTGACCTCTGCTTCTAGGCCGGTGACTGTCAGTCTGGAGTCCACAGGGTGATCTGGGTGCTTTGAGAGTTACTCACAGGTTGTAAAAGAGCCTAGTGAAATCCCAATTGTCCTTGATGAAAATGCATTGTAGGGGAAAAGGGGTGGGGGGGAGGGGAGGTGCAAGCTGATGGGCATGGATCAAAGCCACACAAGACTTCAAGAAAACAAAGAATCCATCATTACATAATAAGTGCTGTCTTGTAGACAAAAGATTTCCGTGGCTGGGGGTTTTGCGGGGAAACAACAAAGGGGCCTAAACATTGTTATTTAATGACCCTCAGTCTTCACTTCTCCCTGAGGGCTAGAGCACAGATAGAGTACTAAAGCCCAGTGGTTAAGTTTAGGAGCTCTTGACGCATGTCCTGGAATGGAAGTCTGACTCTTCAGTGTACTGCCTTTGTCCTCATCTAGAAAATGGAGTTAACAGTAGTCATATAAAGCAATTCATATAAAGAGCTTAAAGCAACACCTGGCCCATCATAGCTGGTTCCTGCCGTTTTTTAATCATCCTGGTTGCTTTTCCTTTTTCCCAGGTGATATTCTCCAGTCAACTTGCTGGCTTCCCGCTCACCACCTATCATGTTCTCCTGACTCAGGCTGGTTGTGGGGAGCAGATGTAGACCCAGCACTCGCCTGGGGCATGCCATGATGGTGTCAGGGGAGGATGACCTCAGCCCCGGCATGCTTCCTGATGACCACTGCTTTCTATTTATACACTGAGCCCTGGGCTTGCCTGGAGAATGCCAGCAATTGTATCCGCATCATGGTCAGCTTGTCTGTTACCTGGAGTTGGAAATCATCCTTTGCTGTTATCGTAAAGGGTCCCAGAAGGGTATAATGCCAGAGCTGATGTCTAGATCACAAAGGCCTCTTAAATCTTACCGATAGCAGTTGTCATCATGTCCAATGTAGGAAACATTGGTCCCAGTGCTTGAATTCATTCCCTTTTTACTGTTATCTCTTGCTCAGTTTCTACAAAAGCCTCTTAGCCACTTAGAAGTGGAACTACAGGAACTAAGCACATGCTGCAATATTTTTTAAAAAGTCTGTTTTATGAGCAAGCAAGTTGTAGCACGTGGAGCAGACACACCATTTAAGAGTAAGCAGTAGTAGGACGTGGAGCTGACACACCACACTAAGATTCATAGTAACCACGAGAGTTGGGCAATGACAATGCCAGGACTTTTAGAGAAAAGTGAGTGGTGGAGAGTTCCTTTCTAGGATTTGAGAATCAGCCAAATGCATTATAACCCCAACAGCTTCCTCTTCATCCTACCTGTTCTGTTCAATACTCTCAGTCTTGTGGGTTAAGCCTTTGCGAGGCAGGCAGCATCATATGGTAGAAAGAATCTGGGCTCCAAAATCAGACGTATCTCAAGTGAGGTACCAGTTCGGCAATTTATAAGCTGTGTGACCAAGAAAAGTTACTTACCATTTCTGAGCCTCAGCATCCTCACCTGTAAAATGGGGCTAATACCTTCACCAAACTTACAGGGTAATTGTGAGGATTACATACACCTATCCATGTAAGCAAACAATATATATTAGCTATTGTATTAATATGTTAGCTGTTATTCTTATTAACTTCAAGGCCATAGAACCCCAAATGGTAAATGTTGACTGGACACAGAAGGATAAAAGCAATGGTCTGGGAGGGAGAAGGAGATGTGACAAGTAGAGTCCCAGCAGTCTAGGGGTCGGTGTAAGGCCCCAGGATGCCAGGGCAAGGGGTGAGAAGGTGACGCAATAACACCAGAGGTAACCTTTGTCGGTTTCCCAGTGTGGCCAGGGCCAGCTTCGTTAATGGTTAAGTGAGTGGTGCCTGGAATGGCTTGGAAGGTCTTCTTGTGTACTTGGAACTAAACATAGCTGGTGAAAAACATTCTCCCAATTAGCCGGGTGTGGTGGCGGGCGTCTGTAGTCCCAGGTACTTGGGAGGCTGAGGCTGGAGAATCACTTGAACCCAGGAGGCAGAGTTTGCGGTGAGCTGAGATCATGCCACTGCACTCCAGCCTGGGCAACAAGAGCAAAACTCTGTCTCAAACACAAACAAACAGACAGACAGACAGACAACCACATTCTCCCAGAGAGGAGGCTCCTCGGCTTGTCTCTGCTGGAAGGGCTGTGTAGTGTGAACAGGAGCTCGCCTTCCACTGTGGAGACGCTCTGACATCGTTGCCATCGTTGCTGCAGCCATTATCACTGCTGTCCTCTCCCACGGTAACCACTAGTGTATGAAGTACCAGGTACTGTGCTAAGACATGCATTGACATGCATTTTCTCTTCCCAGCAATATCATGAGAGACATAGTATTATTTGACTGATAAGAAAACTGAGGCTCAATGAATTGAATGGCTTAAGGTCACACCATGACTAAATGGTAGAGCTGGGATTTGAACCAGGTCTTAGTGTAACTCCAAATCAATATGTTTACTTACTACACTATAGTGCATGTTACCATCACTGTCACCTCCGTTACTGCCATCACCGCCGCTGCCGCCACCATCCCTAGCGCCCCTACTATGATCATCCTTATCATCAATTTCACGAAAAGCAAAATCACACACTGTATGTCGTCTCTTTTAGTATTCACAACATGATAAATATGATTACATAATCTCCATCTTGTCTATGGATTAAGTGATTTATTACATGTAAGTGTTTAGAGCAGCAACTGGCACATACTAAGCTCTTAATGAGTCTTGTTTGTTATTATTATTAACAACTCAATACTACCCAGTCCAGACCCACCAGTGAAGTCACTGGGCCTTAACCTGGGCCACTTCTCCCTGGGGCTCTACGGCAAGAGGAGTGTGATCCCTGAATGTCTCCCCACTGCCTGCCTGTAATGTGATCCATGTGGCCTCTGACTCCTGGGCTGCTGAAGAGGTGCACAGGAGTTGGCCCCAGTGACACTACACCCGTGAGACTCATGTTTGGGATGAGCAACCTCTCTGCCTGTGTAAGAAGCCTTTGCACAGGGCCCTAAGATGAGGCTAGGAAGGCAGAACCCCATAAAGTCAAGCTGCCAGGTGCCACCAGGAACACCTTGTGTTCCTGGCTGGTTCTCCTTTAGGTTGTTGTTATTGTACCTGGGATGCCCAGTTCTGCTTCTGGGAGTGTGTGGCTCAGACACCTGAGGCTTCTCTTCTCCCATCAGTTTCTTTCTCCATTCCCCTCCCCTTTGGGTCATCCATAAGTTACTTACCCCATAGCTGCTCTTCTAGGAGTTTTATTTTTTACAAACAATACCTGAGGCTTTTATTTCAGTGATGTTTCGCCTCACTTGTTCAGAGTCCAGATTTTTCAAAACTTGCTAGGTATCTGACTGGAAAAGCTGGCAAATTTTTGGTCTTGAGTACCGTGACGGTAACTTTCCCAATGCCACACAGCTGCAAAGGAAGTGTGTGTGGCAGTGGGATGGGGTGGGGAGGCCAGGGCAAGTCCTGGGTCTGGCTGGACTTAGATCCCTCCGTGAACACTTATCCATTCTGGGGGTGACCCTGCCCCAGATTTCATGGGGTATTTCCTGGTGGCTTAGATGGGCTGTGTGTCTCACCTTCCACAGACAGCAATTCTTCTCATATAAAGTAACGTGGAGGGAGCCCTGAGACTCCAGCTCTGTGTTTTTCTGATTCCTGGACATGCAGCCTTGAAGAACACATTATAAAGACATATGCACAAAAGGTGGACATTAAAGCAACATGTACATATGTCGGAGGCAGAGATGTGGCAAGTGTTCATTGGCTGCGTGCTGTTGTACATGTGTGTGTGTGTGTGTGAGTGTGTGTGTGTGTGACTCCAAGAAACCACGTGTATGCCATGTTTTGAGTTGGCCAGAGTTTTACAGCTGGACAGACCTAGAGTCTAGTTCTGCCCACCTCAACCTGCCTCCCTCCCCCTCACTAACTGTGTGGGAGACAGAATAAGGGTAGTTATAAATGTAGGCTCAGGAGTTAATTTGCCTGTGTTCAAATCCTGCCTGTATTGCTGATTATCAATGAAATCTTAGGCAAGTTGTTTGGCCTCTCTCAGCCTCAGTTTCCTCACCTGTAAAATGGAGATGATAATTATTCCGACCTATATGGCTGTTGTGATCCAGTGAGATAAATGTGTATCAAGTACTTTTCTCAGGGCCTGCAGTATAAACTTGGATGAATCATAGCTGCTAGTATCTAGTATATGCACATCTTATTAGGCCACTAACTGTTCATAGCCTCTTTCTTCTGTAGCTGTGTCTGAGGAAGGAGACTGAGAGGCTCTGACCTGCTTAACTTCACCTTGCCACTCCAATGATCGGACCTGAAGATAATTCATTTGCCTGTCAGAGTCCTGTGAACGGAGGACAAAATTCTTGGCACTATTTGCCGAGCCTCTTAGTCAAGATGTCAGCCACGTCTCTGCTGCTTTTCCTTGCTTTCTTGGCTTCATAATTTCTGATCTAATAACTTGGCCCATTGACCTCAAATTTTGCTGTGAGAGTGGGTTTTGCAGGCTTTTCTCAGCTGCACCCTTTGCTAGAGATGTCCTCAGGCCAGGAAAATTCTTTATTCTCTTCTCTAATGCAAGGCAGATGCCATCCACCTAAAGGATGTGAGAAGGAGACTTCCTAGTTGGGTTTCTCTGGTTCTATTCTGTGTTCATCAGTTGCTGAGGACTTTGGCCATCCCTTGAGGATCTCAGTGTAACTTATGGCACCTGAAAAGGGTTGGCTCTGTGTCCGCACCCAAATTTCACCCTGTAGCTCCCATAATTTCCATGTGTTGTGGGAGGGACCCCAGTGGCAGATGATTGAATCATGGGGGTGAGTCTTTCCTGTGCTATTCTCGTGATGGTGAATGGGTCTCATGAGATCTGATGGTTTTAAAAATGGCAGTCTCTCTGCACAAGCTCTCTTTGTCTGCTGCCATCCGTATAAGACGTAACTTGCTCCTTCTTGCGTTCTGACATGCTTGTGAGGCTTCCCCAGCCACATGGAACTGTCAGTCCAATTAAACTTCTTTATTTTGTAAATTGCCCAGTCTCAGGGAGGTCTTTATCAGCAGTGTGAAAATGGACAAATACAACACCTAATGTTCCTGCATCCACAGGTGAATTGGCACTGATGGGGGTGAAGGATTTTGCACTAGATCCATAGGACCTGTAGGAGCCCTCTGAAGAAGGGGGTCAGCACATGGCTCCAGGTGTGGATGGCAGGATTCCTCTCCTCCTCACTCAGACTTTCAAGGAAGAGAGGGAATGGTGGAAGCAACTGAGAGACTTCTTGCTCTCCTGGCACTAGGGGTGGATGGAACACAGAGAAGATTCAGATGCAATTCTCTGCCCACCTTACCAATGGGACTGTGACTGTAGTCATCAGGTGGCTCTACCCAGCTCAGATGACCCTGTCACTTTCGCTACCCTTGACTATCTCATACCACAAGCGACAGCATAGCATGGTGGGATGACACAGGTTTGGCATTGGAGTGACTTGGGCTTGCATCCCAGTCCCACCTCTTATTGTCCATGTGACATTGGGCAAGTTACTTAACCTCTTTGGATCTCAGTTTTCTCATATGAAAAACGAGGATAATAATATACACTTTGTAAGTTCACATGAGGATTGAAGTGAAATGACATGTGAATGGTGTAGATACATAACATTCAATAAAAAAGTGGTTATTAAAGATACCCGATAAGATTATTTTAATTTGTGACACTAAAACCGAGTGGTTGAAAACGACAAGAGTGGCCACATAAATTAAGCTAAATGTGTTTATGGCTGCACTGTGATGTGGGCTTGGCGTTCGCTGCTAATTGTCTCCTTTTCTGAACATTGATGAAATTGATAGACAGGAGATGGCTTTGTTCTCTTTCCTCATCTCCTTTGCTGTCTTTAAGCTGGTTTTGGGGCATGCACTGATCCATTTCCACATGCTACATCTCTCCCTGATGATTCATGCAGGAACAGTTTCTTTCTTGCATCAGAGCTAATAAAAGAGTTACAGAGAATTCTTGGCCTCTTTGTCTTGTAATTCCAAACTTCAAAGAACAGGGTCTTCCCCAACATCATGTCTATAGCAACAGTGATCTGTTTCTATTAGCAACTGTACGGATCCAAGCAAATGCTGGCTGCACACAAATCTCCTTAGGTCTGCAAAGTCCTGCTCCAGCACTCAGTGCATGCTGCTAGAGCTTTTTCCTTTCATAAAATAATCCCTTTAATAATTAATCATAGATTCACAGGAGTTGCAAAGATAGTACAGAGAGGACATGTGTACCATTCACCCAATGATAACATTTGACATTCTTAGGGTACAACCTCAAAACCGGAAAACTGACATGGGAACAATGTGTGTGCATTGTTCTATGTCATTGATCACATGTGCAGATTTGTGTAATCACTGCCACAATCTAGACATAGAATTATTCCATCACTGCAATGATCTCCCTCTTGCTACCTATCCCTTTAGGGTCACATCTACCCAGTCTTTCTCCACCATTCCTAACTCTTGGCAACCACTCAACTACTTTCCAAACTGAGATACTTTAGGGAGCGGAAGAGGATGTCACCAGCCATCAATTATTATGCTTGGACAACAGGTGTAAACTGGAATGTTTGGTCTCCAAATCGTATGTTTTATTTCTGGGTGTGTGGTTGGGAATGGAGTGGGGAGTTAGGCTCTTAATGAAGTTCTCTAGCTTGGGGCGAAACATTTTTCGATAGCTGTCTGAGAGATGTTCCCCTTTGGGTGGAGGGAGCTTCCGTTGTCCTGCTGCTAGTATGTGCCCCAGGATCTCATCATTCTATACTTACTCGTGCTTGCAAGAGAGTAGAGTAGCTTCTGCCTCCTGTGGAACTACCTGGAGTACAGGTTTAAGGATAAGGCCTTGTTTTGCACCTACCTCAACCCACTGTGTTCTGCCCTGCACTCCCATTGCACCATGAAATTGCAATCACTCAAGTTACCACTGATTCTTTGTTGCTACACCCTGTCCTTGAAAGGTTGGAATTTTTCAGAATATTGGCTCAAGCTCCTCTCTCACCCTGCACTCTCTTGCTATGTCATCTCACCACCCCATGTCTTTAATAATCACTTAGGGTGATGACATCCATGTTGGTTAATTTCTCAGATTACTGTTTCTGCACTGACCTGGCTTCCTGTGATGGGGCTTAGCATTTCCAGATTGCACAGTGGCATTTATTCTAGACTCTATACTTTTGGGACTCTAGTTTAAGATTACTTTTCTTTCTTCTTTTATCTGATCTCCCCTGCCTTGCTCCAAGTGAAGTATGGATCTAGTCTATATTTTGTCCACGTAAGAAGGTTAGTGCACCAATAATCATCTGTTGAATCATCGTACTGACTTATTTTAACTTCATAGCATGATCAGGGAATACTTACTCTTTGATTTGCTTTTTGCATTTTAATTTATGCTATATACAAGCAGGTGCACTGTGTTTTTTTTTTTTTTCTAAGGATGTTCCCTTTCATTCTCAAAGTGAAACACATCAGTTCCCTTACTTACTCTCTTTAGCTATTCTTTCCCCTTAGTTATTATTTATAATTTAAATATAACTATTGCTTAGGTGCAAGATTTTTTAATTACAATTTGTATGGAAGAACCTTATCAAGAAAAAGCAATTTGAATATTCTTTCCTTAAAAAGAAAAAAAAGAAAGAAAAAATACTGTTCCTCTAACAACATCCCACAGTTCTTCTAAAATAAACCTTCTTAATTATTCCTGAATGGACATCTCAATCTGTTTCATACGACTGTAAAACTGTTGACACTAATTAAGAAAAAGAAAAACACAAGTAATAAGGAAAAATATTAAAAATCTGTTTTACATTTGTAGAAGCCTTTGGAGTTAAATAAAATATGTTTTATTATGAGTTATTTAATTTAATAATTAAAACAACCTATTGGAGGAAGTGAGTAAAGTGTTATAATCCCCATTTTATAGATGAGGAAACTGAGGCTCAGAGAGATTAAGTATCTTTCACAAAGTTATGCATTTAGAAAATGGTTGAGTTCACTTATAGTTCAGGTTTTTTGGACTCTAAACCTAATGCTCCATGTTGTAAGATTCCTAATATTTGATGATATCAACAACAATTCATGTGTTCAATATAGAGCTTTACCCAAGTTTGCAGTTTCCTGGCAGAAATAATAAGCTTCATTTCATCTGATGAAAGCTTTTGTTATTGTCTTCACATGCTGCTGGTACTAATTTTAGATGAGTGATTTTTGAACATCCGTTCACATAAATATTAAGTCCTACCGTGCCCTTAGCCAGGATACATGGTGGGAGCTGTTTCCGGTTTTAGTGAACTCAGCTATGCTGTGGTTTGTTCTATACACGGGGCTTGAACACAGGGGCAATCGATGTCTCGGGTGTGATATGGAGGATGATGTGATGATGTCATGCTGATGAGGTGGTGGGGACAGAAAGGAGAAAGAGATCATTGTATCCCTGGAAAGGATTGGGGAAGACATCCTAGAGAAAGGGGTGTTTCAACTGAGGTCTTAATTAGAAGCAATTCTTTCCCATGTGGTAGGGAGCATGGAGTAGGCATTCTAGGGAAAGGAGGTAGTGTGAGCAAACGTATGAAGGAAAGACAGAGCATGGTGTGTTTTAGGAGATGCAGCCTGTTGTAGCTGGATGAAGGAGCCTGTTTCAAGTGGGGAGAGGCTGATAAGTATGGTTTGGCTGTGTCCCCACCCAAATCTCACCTTGAAGTGTCGCTCTCATGATTCCCACATGTTGTGGGTGGAGCCTGGTGTGAGACAACTGAATCATGGGGGCAGTATCCCCCAGACTGTTCTCATGGTAATGCGTTAAGTCTCAAGATCTGATGGTTTTATAAGGGGAAGTTCCTTTCACTTGGCTCTCATTTTCTCCTTTGCCTGTGGCCATGTAAGCTGTGCCTTCACCTTCCACCATGATTGTGAGGCCTCCTTAGCCACGTGGAACTGTTGAGTCCATTAAACCTCTTTTTCTTTATAAATTTCTCAGTCTTAAGTATGACTTCATCAGCATGTGAAAATGGACTACTACACTGATTTCAGGAAGGAATGAAGGTAAGAATGTACAGGATCATCCAGTCTGAAAATCAGCTTAGCTCTCGGATTCTCCATCACAAAGGAAATTTATGCCAAATGTCTGGGCCAGTGGCTCTCAACCCTGGCTCCACATTAGAACTATCCCCAAGATTCTGATTCTATTGGTCTTAAGTGTGGTATGGGCCTTCTCATTAAAAAAAAAAAAAAAAAAAAAAAGCCCCAGTTGATATAAATTAGCTCTTAAGGAAGAAAATTATTTTGTCCCTTGTTAAAACAGTAAGGAAGACTTTATTCAAGACTATTGTAATAGGGGAGAAATGTGTGGCTCAACTCTGAATACAGGAAGGACAAGTGGGGATTTATAGCAAGGAGCAGAGTGCAGGGCCAGTAGATAGAAAATTATTGAAAGGAGACATCAAAGATATGGCTAAAGACAGGCCAAGGACTTAGACATCATAGGTCTGGGTTGAGGAATTTGATCAGATATCAAGGGCAAGGGAATGATTTAGAGAATTCTTTGCTAAGACTGGGCTGGGCAGGTCAAAGACAAAATTGGGTTTGGCCTGGGGGCTAGGTCAAGGTTTGGTCAAAAAGAGGGCTCAGAGGAGCCTGTCTGATGTTTGGTCAAGGAGAGAGTCTTTGTCAGTATACCTGGAGTTAAGACCCATGACTCTTGGCTGTGGCTCAGGCACGGAAACCAGCCACAAGTGGCATCAGTGCTTACCATGCTGTCTGATTCTCCACTGTGGTTCCAAAGCCTGTCGAGGAAACTAAGACTCAGAGAACTTAGGTGACTCAGAGAACTTAGGTGACTCATCAACAGGCAGAGCTAGTGAGTGGCCCTGACTTCTAAGCTGACTGGTTTTCTTCAGTGGCTGAAGACACTGTGAGGACAACGGGACAGTTTGGGAGAAGATGTAAGAAGGAAAAATATCATTCAGCCTTGAAGTTGGGGCCACTCACTATCTCTTCCTGTTGGTGAGTTATCTAAGTTCTGAGTCTCAGTTGCCTCATAAACATAATGGTGGTAAATATAATAATTACTGCAGGGGCTATTGCGAGGATGGAACAAGACAATGTTTGTCAAGTGTTTTTTACCATGCCCAGGGCATAATGGTGGCATTAAGAAGTGGCTGACTTTGGGAGGCCAAGGCAGGCAGATTGCCTGAGGTCAGGAATTAGAGACCAGCCTGACTGACATGGTGAAACCCCGTCTCTACTAAAAGCACGAAAAAATTAGCTGGGTGTGGTGGTGCATGCCTGTAATCCCAGCTACTTGGGAGGCTGAGGCAGGAGAATTGCTTGAATCTGGGAGGTGGAGGTTGCACTGAGCCAAGATCACACCACTGCACTCTTGCCTGGGGGACAAGAGTGAGACTCTGTCTTAAAAAAAAAATTAAAAATAAATAAATAAATAAATAAATAAGTAGCTGACTTTAAAAGAATGCTCAGAAGTCATGATTTCCTTCTCTGTATTTATGCCTTGCTCAAATGTCAAGGGTGGCACTTTGCCACCCAGGCCCCAAAGTGGTGCTATGAGGGCCCCCAGGCCTCAGAAAATCCCTCATCAAGGCAGTCTTCTCATCTGCTCTTGAAGCACTTTTCTTCTTAGGGATTACATAAGGCTCCCAGGGCAAGAGCCTATCTACCTATTCCACTTCCTGGTCATGCGTGCCATGTGCAAACAAAACCTCACATCGTGTTTTAGTCATAAAATCTCTAAACTGTGGCCCTGTTGGAAAAGAGTAATTATTATTACTAGAATAATAATAGTAATATATAATATAAAACATTATTTATAATGTAAAATATAAATAATACTTTAGATTCAAATGAAAAATCTGCCAAAGAACACAACTGGCTTTCACTGGCATTGTCTCCTGCATTCTCAGCACCGTAAGAACAGAAGCACAGCCCGTGGGGAGGCAGTAGGTTTCTGAGCTTGACTGTCTTGGATTTGTACAAGTTATGAAATTTGCACAAGTTATGAAACCTTTCTGTGCTTCAGTTCCCTCATCTGTAAAATTAAGATAATAGTAACACTGCCCTCATAGAGTTGTTGTATGGGTCAAATGAGTTAAAATACACAGAACCGTTAGAGAAGTACCCAATAAATTCTTGGTATTTTTTGGCTACAATTTAGAATTATAGATATGTATTATTTTCTTTTTTTGAGACAGTCTCACTCTGTTGCCCAGGCTAGAGTACAGTGGCACAATCTTGGCTCACTGCAACCTCTGCCTCCCTGGTTCAAGCAATTCTCCTGCCTCAGCCTCCTGAGTAGCTGGGATTACAGGTGTGCTCCACCACACCCAGCTAATTTTTTTTTTTTTTTTGTATTTTTAGTAGAGAAGGGGTTTTACCATGTTGGTCAGGCTAGTCTCAAACTCCTGACCTTGTGATCCACCCACCTCGGCCTCCCAAAGTGCTGGGATTACAGGTGTGAGCCAACGTGCCTGGCCTCATATGTATTATTTTCTATCACTGCCATAAGCAGTTTCCACAAGCTTAATGGCAACACAGATTTAATATATTATAGTTCTGTGGAAGTCTGACATGGTCTTACTGGGCTAAAATCAAGGTGTTGACAGGGTTGTGCACCTTTGTGGAGGCTCTGGAGAGAATCTTCCATTGCTGTTGCCATGCCTTTTCCAGCTTCTAGCGGCTGCCTGCATTCTTTGGCTCAGGAGCATTCCTCCATATTCAGAGCCAGCCACATTGCTTTTCATTGTCCATTCTTCCATAGTCACAGTTCCTCTGACTACAGCTGAGAAAGAGTTCTCTAGCTTTTAAGAATCTGTATGATTTCACTGGGCTCACCCAAATAATTCAGGATAATTTCTCCATCTCAATGTCCTTAACTTAATTAAATCTACAAAGTCTCTTTTGCCACAGAAGGTAACATATTCATAAGTTCCAGGGAGTAGGATGTGGCTATTTAGGGGCCCATCATTCTTTCCACCACAGGATACATCCATAATAGAAAATTTAACATTGTCCACTGGGATGGTTAATGGTCAACTTGACTGGGTCACAGGGTGCCCAGATATTTGTTCAAATATATTCTTGGTGTGTCTGTGAGGGTGGTTTTGGAGGAATTTAATATTTACATTGGTAGACTGAGTAAAGCAGATCATCCTCCCTAATGTGGGTGGGCTTCATCCAATCAGTTAAAAGCCTGAATAGAACAAAAACACTGACCCTCCCCTAAGTAAGAATTCCTCCTGTTTGACTGCTTGAGCTGTGACTTCGATCTTCTGCCCTTGGACTGGAACTTACATCATCAGCTTGCTTGGATTTCCAGCTTATCAGCTGCAGATCTTGGGACTTTTTAGCTTACATAGTCACATAAGTCGATTGCTTATAATCGTCTCTCTCTGTCTTCTGTTTTTCTGGAGAACCCTAACTAATACATTCACAGATGATGCAGCAATATCATCTCTCTCTATATATTTTAACGTGTCAATTAAGGTTTTAGGAGGGCTCATTTAGTGTCAGTGCTGGGTCTGAGGAGCAAACAACACAAACCTGATCCTTGCCCTCGTGGATATCACAGCCTAATGGACAAGCGGACACTGAACAATTGAACATAAACAGATCTGAAATTATAGAGGGTGACCAGCAGAATGCAGGTCAGTACTGTTAGAGAGAGTAGCAGAGTAAAGCGGGAGTCTGAAGTCCCAGCACATATCATGAAATCTACTGAGTGCAGTTGACCTGGATGTAAAAAAAGCAAAATGAAATAAAATAGGAAACCTTAGAGCACAATGGATATAATAAAGGTAAATTGTGCGTTTTGGAAACTTTAATCTGATGACACTTTCAGAACTACATCTGTGTGTGGATTGCAACGCCTGCTGTGGATCCTGTGTAACTCAGCGACAACATTGCAAGCCAGGGTCACAGAGCCTCCACTGGCCTGGAGCAGCACCATCTGGAATGCTCAGCCTCTCTGTAGATATTTCCTGGGAAAGAGGATTTTGGAGGGGTTTGTATGGGCAATTAAATGCATGAGAATGAGACACAGCATCTCACTCACTCAAGTGCAAGGAGACTGGGAACTGGATCCTGGTGTATCTTAGTGTCCATCACACACTTTGTCACACTTTGTCACCTACACTCCAAAGCAGTGCTGTGAGGACCCCCATGCCTCAGAAAATCCCTCATCAAGGCAGCCTTCTCATCTCCTCTTGAAGCACTCCTCTTCTTAGGGATTAGATAAGGCTCCCAGGGCAAGATCCCATCTACCTATTCTTTTTCCTGGTCATGTTTGCAATGTGCAAACAAAACCTCACATTGTGTTTTAGTCATAAAAGCTCTGAGCTGTGGCCCTGCTGGAAAAGAGTAAAAGGATGATTGAGTTCAGGGAGAGCCCTGCTGGGGCTGGCTAACATGGATCTGTTTTATGACGTAATGCCGGCAAGCTGGGTGGCTCAGAGCTGGAGACAGTGGAATAATAAATCTCTAGTTAGAGCTTAGCAAAGCATGCCTTTTAAGGTAGCTAGGAGGACACTATCAAAATGGCTCACCTTGGGAACACAGACAATAGGAGGAAAGAGACTAGGGCAAGTTTGAGGGACTATTACAGTTACATGTGCAGGGAGCCATTGACTCCAGCCAATGACCTTGTTAGATGGGTAATATTATCCCCAATTAACAACTGAGGAAACTGAGGCACAGAGAGGTTTTATGATTTGCTCTGGCTCATAAAGCTTGTGAGAGCCAGTGGCAGGACCAGGACCCAAGTTTGGTAAACACTGAGAACGGTGTTGTTTTCACAGAGAGGGAAGAGCCATGTCATGAGAAGATTAGCATAAGCCAAAGAGGCCATGTGCCCATCAAGGTAGCCATGTGGCTCGCCACATTCCCAGCCCAGCCTGCTCTATTCTAGGGAAGCTCCATGCTCCCTGTCCAAAGCCTCCAGAAAATGACACTTGGGAGAATAATAACAATGTCTTCTTGCATGTGGTCCTGTGAACCGTCATGACAGGTAAAGGTCGCGGCTGCAGCGAGGGATTTCCCATCTGTTGATGCTCGAATTCTTCAGCCAGCCACTCCAAAATTGAAATGCATATTTAATAAGCTGACTCTCTGCAACAAAGCAATTTAATTCACTGATAATTATGCAGATCCACCTCTCACTCTCAGGGTGCCAGCTTCACTCTCAGTGTCCTCAATTTGGCATATTGCAAACCCCTACATCTGTCTCAGGCATTTACATTCCCAGAGTTGTGATCATTGTTGTGGAAATGTCAAGAATTCAGAGTCCTGCAAAAGTATCGCCTTTCCACTAGGGTTGGCAGATAAAACGCAGGATGCCCAGTTAAATTTGAATTTCATATAAACAATGAAGAATTTTTTAGTATGTCTCAAATATTGCATAAACAATGAAGAATTTTTTAGTATGTCTCAAATATTGCATAGAACATACTTTTACTAAACACTTTTAGGTTAAGTATTCAAATTTTATTGGACATCTGGTATTTTTATTTGCTGATTCTGGCAACCCTATTTTCCATACCAAATTAAGGATTCTAATCGGTCATAAGTTTCAGCTGCATCTTTAGCTCTAGGACAGAAGGAACCTCGAAGATGTAGTCTCTCTCCTGAAAGAACTGAATTTGGTTACAGTGAATTTGCTTATGCTGACTTTTTTTTTTTTTTTTTTTTGGCTCCAAGCAGCAAGGTTGATTCCGTGAAATCCAGATCTTTAGCAAGAGTTGACTGGCTGGGATTGAACCTGTGACTCCCGGTAGGCCAATCAAATCTGTTTCTGAGAACTAGGATTGAAACACAGAGACCTTGAGCAAAGTCTTTGCAAGCAGTTGGAACTGAGGGGACAGTTTGTGAGACACCCATTCTCTCTCCCATACCTCCTCCTCTTTTCACTGAGCTAGACTCAGTTGATTTTTGTTAACTTGAAGCCAGAAACGACTTACCTAAGAAAGGGTGCTAAGCCAAGACAGTGGTTAGTAGGAGCATGAGGGAATCTTCTCTTGGGATTGCCGTGCCCAACTCTTCCCCACGCACCCAAATCCTACACTCTTCAAGACCAAATTCAATCCCATCTTCTCCATGAAGCCCTTGTTAATGGTCAAGCACATATTAAAAAATTGACTGATTTTCTGATTACCAAGGGCTTTTTCAACTGAAATTTGATTAAGTGGAATTCCACCAGAAGAGTAGGGCTTTATAGAAATGATGAAGGAGATATTACTTTTCAAAATGTCTACATCTTTCCCCTAAAAACTCCATAGGCAGCCAATCCTTTCATTGCCTGAAGCCCCTTCTAGACTGCCCCTCTATGGGGTAGAACAAAGGACACTCCACTAGGATGCAGCAGAGTCACCTTCTGGTTTGACTTCCACTTTTGCCCCATCACCTGGCGCATACCCTTGCTGCGCCAACCTGCTCCGGTTCAACATTGCTTCCGAGAGGACCGACAGCCTTCTCTCCAGGCTTTCCCCGCTGTAACTTCCTCCATACACTACTGCAGATGATAAAGTCTCTGATTAACAACATCAATATACAAAAGAATGACCGCTTCAATTTATAAAGAGCTTATACAGGTTAATATAATAAGAAAATCACTATGAATCCAGTAGTCTATGCCTTACCCTCCTGGAAAGTGCACACAGGGCTCTGCCCCTGCTTTTTTTGCACATACTGTCTCTTCTGCTTGGAATCTCCTTGTCTTGCTTCTCTTTTATTTGCTGTTTAAGATGCAGCTTAAATGTGACTTCCTCTTTGAAGCCTCCGCAGCCTCTTTTCCAACCCCTCTGTTGCAACTGAATGAGTTTTCTCCTTCTCTGTGCTCTCCCGCACTTTGTACATTCTTGTATTATAGTATTTACCACACTATGTTGTACCTTTTGTCACACTTACTTGCTTACACCTCTGCCTCCTCCCACAGGCTATGAGCCCCTCAAGGGCAACGGCAATGTCTTCCTTGTGTATTCAGCACCCAACACAATGCCAGCCATGCAGCAGGTGTCCACTTTAAAGGCTGCTCAGGATGACAGTAAATCCTCCCACTCATCCCTGCTACCCTGTGGGTTCCTGGCCAAGTTGTATATAAGAAACAGCAGTCAAATGAGGAACAAAATATGAGCTTTCACAATGATTTGCCAGTACCATAAAACCCACAAATGTAGGTCTTTTTGGATAAAAGCTGGATAGGAGATCGGAGCCTTAGGTCTGAAGAAAATGGGGCCACCTTTTCTCTGTTCCCTCAAGTCTAGACTGGTTGGCCATGCAGTGCCATCTCTAAGTCCACTTACCTAACCAGCTGCAGGGGTAGGGATGGCCAGCTTGCATGACAAATCCAGTAAAGGGCAGATAATCAGGCACAGAGAGAAGGCTTCCTTTGGGAAGAGGGCTGTGTGTGCAGATGCAGAAAGTGAAGGGGTGCGGTAGCTCCACCTGCCAGTAAAACACGGTCTGATGATCATGTTTTAGGCTCCAGTCAGATACAGGAGCCTCCTTCTCTTAGGGGGGCAGCCGTCAAGGGAGTAGACAGAGGTACTAGAAGTGATGAAAGAAATAAAAGTTCCTCTAAGACAGAAAAACCAGAGAAGAGAGGAGGCCATCCTCCTCCTCTTCTCAAACCAGAGAAAAACTTCCCAGTGAATGGAAAGATTCTCCATGCAGTCTCCTCTTTTCCTTATGCATATCCTGTATTCCCTCCTCAAAGGATAGTCACTCCTCAAAGGAGAACAGAAATAAGATCTTGCAAAGGGCCTAAGGACAAGAGATTAGAAAGCCTAGTAGAAATATTGCAGTTTTTTTCCTTTTAAAATCTACTGGTAACTTCATAGAATCAAATTGTTTTAATCAGTCTTCAAGCAACATAAACCAATAGGTTGCCCTAGTTCAATGATTAAAATTTGGAGATAGAGAAATTTTACTGAGAAAAAAAAAAAAAACCCAAAACATTTGAAGTTCTTTTCTTTTCTTCTCTCTTTTTTTTTTGAGATGGAGTTTGGCTCCTGTTGCCCAGGCTGAAGTGCAATGGCGTGATCTCGGCTCACCACAGCCTCTGCCATCCGGCTTTAAGCGATTCTCCTGCCTCAGCCTCCCAAGTAGCTGGGATTACAGGCATGCGGCACCATGCCTGCCTCATTTTGTATTTTTAGTAGAGATGGGGTTTCTCCGTGTTGGTCAGGCTGGTCTCGAACTCCCGACCTTAGGTGATCCACCTGCCTCGGCCTCCCAAAGCACTGGGATTACAAGGCATGAGCCATCGTGCCCGGCTTGGCATTCTTTTCTGATTGTGGGCTATGTTCTCTCATGGGAAAAGCCCGCCTGTGTTCAGAGATCCACATATCCCAGATGGGCTCCTTTATGACTGGAGGCAAGCCAGGCTCCTGGAGTTGCTTGATCTAGGACCTTTCCTATTAGGGAAAAATACAAACCCATCTGGACAGGCAGCAATTTGGGTGATGCTCAACCTTCTCATCGCCTCTCTCAGGCAGCAGCTTGGGTGCTGTCAGAGCATCCCTATAACACATGAATACTGGAGAACATTTGGAAATTACAGATAAGAAAAAAACAAGAAAATTAAAATGCAATTCAAACACCGAGTTAGTACCACTGGCATCACTTGTAGTCATTATCTTTCCAGGTCTTTGTGTGTGTGTGTGTGCATGCCTACATGCATGTATGTATGTATCACATTAAACTATTGTTAAAACTCTTATTAGATCTTGTCATATACATTCATTTGTGTGCGTATGTACTTGCTTTTAAAATGACTTCACAATACATTGCGATCCGTTTTCTGTGACATTAAATATTCTTGCACAAAATCATTTTCCGTGGCTGCTGAGTATTCCACTGTGGAGATGAAGGATGATTTAATTATCGACTCTTCTGTTGTTGGCTATTATAAACAATCCTGGGAATAAAAATTCTTTTGTTGTATTTTTGTGTACATCAATGGTTAGTCACCTAGGATAAAGTCTTCAAAGTGGAATTGCTAAGTCAAGCATTTGCAGACTCTGTAGGTTTTGTGACAGATATTTGACATCCAGTTACGCAGTGGTTTCCTTCAGCAGTGGTCCATTTCTTTGAAATATGCCACACCTGGGCAGTCATGGGTCTTCAGCATTTCATTGCCTAACTGATTAAGTGAGACACCTGCTTAAGGGGTGCCCAGTGGGTTTGAGCTTCAGTTGACCACAGAGCTAACTCTCTCATTAGCACACCCTTTCTTGGTATTTTTACCTCCCTGACTCACTTCTTGCATTTCCTTATTTGTCTTCCTGGGATCACTTCCCGAATAAACTCTTTGCATCCAAGTCCTTATTACAGAGTCTGATTTTGAGGGAATCAACACCAAGTTTATGGAACTCAAACGAAGACATATGGGAACACAGCGGAGGGAGGATCCATTCTGTCTTCATGAGCTGTGGTAGTCGTAGCAGCTAATAATATTTAAAAGGTGGTAACAGCATCACCACTTACTGTGTGCTTCCTGCATGCCAGACACCATGGTAAGCTCTTCACGCCCACAGGACCACTTTACCTTAAAACTCCACTAGGTATGTACTATTTTTTTTTAATCGTACTTTAAGTTCTGGGGTACATGCGCAGATCTTGCAGGATTGTTGCATAGGTACGGGTGTGTACTATTTTATCCTATCTGATGGGTGAGAAAAACCAAAGCTTAGGAGGGGTAAGCAGCTCTCCCTAGACATGTGGTATGAAGTAGCTGAGCTGGGATTTGGAGTCTGACTCTGGGGTCTGTAACCTTAGAGAAGGACACATTTGTGCTGATGCCTTGGTGAGGAGTGTGTGGGGTCTGCCAGGTGCACAAGGAAAGAGAGACGTTTCAGGCTGATGGAGGAGCTTGTTGGGGCAGTGAGTCTTGCACCGGGGCTTGGAGGGAAAGTGGGATATGTCGGGAAGGGTCTAGATAGAAAAGAGAATTGAAGCTGCAGTGACTGCTGAGGCCAGGCTGTGATGGACTTCATCTATCCTGCTTAGAACTTTGTACTTAGAGGCATTGGATGACACACGGTGAAGCACAGAAATGACATGCTCAGGCCCGCATGCAGAGTGGAGAATGGAGAGGTGGCAGGGAACCCAATTAGCACGAAATTGCAATGGGCTTTGCCTCCACCCTGCCACTTCCTAAACACCTCAGTAGAGAGGGATCCGCCGGCTGGCAGGTGAACTGAGAGGCTCCTCTGGGATTATTTTTTCAGCAGCTGGCTGTTCTTCATAGAGATTTGCTTCGCCAGATTTGCAAAGCAGCCCACAGACTGTCCTGATCTATAAATAAGTTGTATCTGTTTCTGTTCATCCCCTCTTCCATTGCTACAGGTGCAGCCTTTTCTTTCTAGAATTCAGACAACCAGAGAGATGGCCTGCAGCCTCTGCTAGGGGAGGTTGGGGGTGTGTGGATGGGCACTGACAGTTCTGAAGGATGTCGGTGGTGAAGTCATGCGTGCTCGAGCTGTGCGGGACCTAGACAGAAGAGACCTATATGATATGGGGAAACTGAGGCTTAGGGACGTGAGCCTGGGTCTCCTGACTCCTCTCAGTTACACAGTCTCACCAGAGGCCCGCCTCTTTAGCTGTTCCTGTTGCCTAAAAATGCATTTATTCTAAGTAGTCACTTGAACATACACTACTTCCTTCAAATCTTTGCTTGAAATATGTCCTTCTCAACGAGACTTACCGAGACGACCCATTTAATATTGCAACCTAGTCCTCCTTAACCCCTATTTGGTTCTCTTTTGCTTTAGCATTTATCGCCTTCTAATATACAATGTCATTAACTTGCCATTTTTTACCCCTGCCCTGCTTTCCTCAAAGGCAAGGTCTGTGTCCACTTTGTTCACTGATCCTAAGTTTCTAGAGGTGCCTGGCAATAGCAAATGCTCAACAAATACTTGCTGGACTAACCATAGTGCTTGTCTTTCTCTTCTTGGCTGCATTTAATGGCAATTTTCAACTAGTCTCCTTGATACAAAATGTTAAGAGTTGTGTAAATATGACAAAGAGATGGTGATAGCAATAATTTGAAACTAAGGGCCACAGTCAAATTTCTAAGGAAGAATTTGAGAGCCTGCCTGTACATTCATTGTTAAACATTTAATAAATCACTTCTCTGAAAACATCAGTCAAAGCTTCAGCATTCCAGACATCTCTGTTCAATAGAAATATAATACAAGGACACACACATACTCTTATGTTTTCTGGTAGCTACATTGAACAAGTAAAAATAAACAGGTGAAATTAATTTGAATAATTTATTTCATTGAATCCACATAGCCAAATATTATCATTTCGACATGTAATCAGTGTAAACATGATTAATGAGTTTTTACATTTTTTTTTTTTGCTTTCTAAGTCTTTGAAATACACTGTGTATTTTATGCTTCTAGCACATCTCAATTTAGACTCACCACACTTTCAGTGCTGAGCAGCCACAGAAACCAGTGGCTTCCATATTGGACAGGGCAGTTCTAGGGGGAAAGACATGGCCTTTTCCCTCTAATGGCTTCTATGTCCAGTGGCAGCAGCATACGGTAAGTCCAGGAGTAGAGGTGGGAACTGGGTACCAGGAGAAGACCAAGGCAGATGTGATCATTTCTGTTTGAAGGGAGAGAAATTGGCAAAGACATGAAAAATCAGATGTTTATTTTAATATCATTTAATATTTGGTAAAAATTGAATGACTCATGACATGGAAAAGAACTTGGGGTAACTACGGTTCAACCTCCTTGTTTTATAGGTAGGGATGCTGAGATACAGAAAGGGGAGGTGACTAGCTCAGGGTCGCACAGCAAGTCAATTTCCTTCTTTGTAAAATGACAGAACCCCCGTTCCACCCTCCTTTCAGAATTCTTGTTGGAATAAATGGGATTATAAACAGGGATGTGTCTTGCATGAAAGAAAGAGCTACTGCACCATGACTTAGCACATGGCTAAAAATGCAATTTCAAAAGGGACTCTTTCTGAGGGGGTGTGGGCCTCAAGTTTCTCCATGTGTCACACGCTTCAGGGCTAAAGAGGCCTTGCTGAAGTCTATGCACTGCCACAAGCTGTGTGTGTTGTGGGTTCACGTCTTTACTAGTCCCAGCACCTCTTCCGTATAGAAAGCCGGAGTGCAAAGTCCCCTGGGTGGGGAAATAAGCGGCTTTGAACGCAGGCAGATTAGGGTTTGCATGTTGGCTCAGCCACTAATTGCCTGAATGATGCTGGGCCAACCCCTTAGTCTCTCTAAGCCTCAGTTTTCGCATGTGTAAAATGGGAGTAACCACAAGGCATGTTCCAGGTTCTTATTGTGAAGGCTCATAAAGGTAGCTCATGGAAGATGCTCACAAACATTTTTCTTCCCCCATCCCTTCCATTGCCAGCTTTTGATATGGCCGTTCACCCATTGCACTCTCTGGTGTGCCCGGCACTAGGCTTGGTGCTTTGTAACATTACCCCTTAAAAATCTTATAATCGCTTCTGTTAGGTGATTGAGAGGTACAGGCGGAAGACATGGGAGACTGGCCAGAACCACGTGAAAACCTGCGTTTCCCGATCAGCCCAGGTGTGGCTTGTCACAGTTCTCCCTCCTCACTCATTTCCCTCCATAGCAACTGGCAGGGTGGGCAGGGGCTTGTGGGCCCCACATCTCCCATTTTTTTTCCATTCCGGTTTCCTACTGAAACTTTTTGTGCAGGAATTACCCCAAGGGACAATGGGAGCCAAACTATCTTCTTGAACAGGGGCAGGAATTCACAGGGTGCCACATTCACCTCAAGAGGTTTCAGAGGGTGCCCTGGCCATGCCTCTTAACACTCTGTCAAATCAACTTTCTCCTTGTTTCTATTCATTGCAGAAATGTGAAAATTCAAATAAGCTAGAGTAAAATAAACGATGATAATATAGCCAAGATTGTTGAGAATAATATCTGTGTATTTCTACATGTTGATGGAGATTTAAAACACGGTGTTGGATTATACCCACTTGTGAAAGTTGCTTCATTTCTATGTAATGTGTGACAATCATCTTTCTTTTGGTCAATAAATCTTCATTTAAAAGTTATTTAACAGCTGAGTGGAATTCTCCATTATGACTACATCCTATTACTGGACAATGAGTTCAGGACTGAGTTTTTATTGTTAGAAAGCACAGCTTCCAAGCAAGTCCTTGTCAGCTCGGCCTTGTGCATGGGCTTAACTCTTTCTTCCACTTAAATTCTTGCATTGAAATTGATGAGCAAAAAGAGTTACACAATAAAAAACTTTTTTTTTCTTTTCCTTTTTTTGAGCTGGAGTCTCGCTCTGTAGCCCAGGCTGGAGTGCAGTGGCGTGATCTTGGCTCACTGCAACCTCTACCTCCCAGGTCCCGGTTCAAGCAATTCTCCTGCCTCAGCCTCCCGAGTAGCTGGGATTACAGGCATGCACCACCATGCCCAGCTAATTTTTTTTATTTTTAGTAGAGACAGGGTTTCACCATGTTGGCCAGGCTGGTCTTGAATTCCTGACGTCGAGATTCACCCGCCATGGCTTCCCAAAGTGCTGGGATTAAAGGCATGAGCCACCTTGCCCGGCCAATAAAAAAACTTTTAAATAAGAAAGTTGCACTTCAAAAAGGATAAAAAAGTAGACATGCATGGCTTCTTTAGTGATAGTCCCCGTACTCTCTCTGCCTCTCCAAGCCATCCATGGAGCCATCCCTGGAGCACGGGTAACATTCTGCTGGGTATCCCTTCAAAATCATTTCTAGATTCAGCCAAGCATCCTTGTACACAAACCCCACACACCCTACACACACACACACACACATATATTGCTTCAAGCTTTTGATGTGTAATGTCAGGTTGTGTTCCACAGAGATCTTTCTTCCCTTTAAATCCCCACTTGGTTCTGTCTTGTGACCGTGCTGCAGAGCCTTTGCAACAGCTGCTGTGGGACTTTGGCACATCCAGCCTTTTGGAGCTCTCTGAGGCGAGGTGGAGAAGGTTTGGATTGTAAAGTCTCTGCATTGTGGTGTATGTTGGGAACAAAGCTCATTCCTGATTCTTGCTTTGGCTCTTGACCCAGCCCAATCTGTCCCAAGGACAGATAAGTATGGAGAGATTTAAGGGCCATCCTGACTTCCTTGAAGAATGTAATATACCACTCCCAACTCTGGCAAAGCTTCATGCTTCTTTGTCATAAGGCTCATGTGCAAGAAAAGAAAAATAGAAGGAGAAAAATTCTACTGTGCCCCATAGCCTAACACAGTGAGGGCTGGACCTAGGGCAGAGGCAGGGAGCTCTGTGGCCAAGACTGCTAAGCAGGTAATCATATAACTGATTGTCCAAGTGGAACACTTCTGGGAATGAAGTGGAGAGCTAATAATATGTATGCTGGGACAGCAGGCACAAGGCATATATCTGGTTACTCTTCCTTACAAGGGGTGTCCTCAGCTTATAGGAGACACAGGTGGGGTGCAGTGGATTGGGGCACCAGGTTGAAATCAGAAAGCCTGGATTGAAGGTCCTGCCTCTTGTGGTTGGTGAGACCTGAGACAGTCGCTTTACTCCTAGAGCCTGTTTTCTCCTCTGCAAAGTGAGGGATTAAAACTATCTGCCTCACAGAGCTGACGTAGAGAGTAAATAGGATGTTGAGCTTTGTCAAGTGTGATTTGCTGGGCACATTCTAGGTATCGGGGACCAATTTCCTTCAGCCTTGTTACTGAACCCTGTAAAAGGGTCTTGTGTAAAAAGGCTGCTTAAGGTAACAACAGGGAGTTAAACTAATAATATAGCCTTCAACCACATTCCAGTCCTCCAAAGAAAGAGCAAACCCTCGCGTTAACCCAAGATAGGGACAAAGCGGGCCTTGCGGGCTGAATAGTGACACTCTAACATTCATGCCCACCTTCAACTTCAGGTTGCGACCTCATTTGGTGCTCTGGTCTGAATATTTGTGTTCCCCCAAAATGCTTGTGTTGAAATCAAATCCCCAATGTGCTGGTTTTAAGGGGGAAGGCCTTCGATTAGGACATGAAGGTGGAGCCTTCGTGAATAGAATCATTGCCCCTTATAGAAGAGGCCTGAGGCTGGGCGCCATGGCTCACACCTGTAATCCCAGCACTTTGGGAGGCCAAGGGGGGCAGATCACCTGAGGTCAGGAGTTCGAGACCAGCCTGGCCAACATGGTAAAATCCCATCTCTACTAAAACTTAAAAAAAAATTAGCTGGGTGAGGTTACAGGCACCTATAATCCCAGCTACTTGGGAGACTGAGGGAGGAAAATCACTTGAACCCAGGAGGTGGAGGTTGCAGTGAGCCAAGATCCCATCTCAAAAATAAAAATAAGCAAATAAAACTTTAAAAGACCCTGAACTTATAAGTTAGTATCTTTCATAAGTGATTACCATCTTCATTAGTAAAATCATCTGTGGGGAAAACTATTGGGTAAATATTCCATAAAAGTTAACAAGTTTTTATTGACAGTCTACTATGAGCCACACTGTGTTCAGCAAGAGAAATAAGTAGTAAACAGTCCCTCCCTCAGAAATTTTTTAATCTAGTTAAGGAGATAAGCCCACAGAATGTTCATTACATGACTTCCCATTTCATTTGAGTCTCTCAGGAATCATCTGATTTAGGCTGATAAACCTGGCACTTTTTTGTGTATGTGAATCCAGGTCCTGGGTCTTGCTGTGTCACCCAGGCTGGAATGCAGTGGTGTGACCATGGTTCACTGCAGCCTTGAACTCCTGGGCTCAAGCAATTTTCCCACCTCAGCCTCCCAAGTAGCTGGGACTACAGAAATGCTCCACCATGCCTAGCCTCATTTTTCAATTAGTTATTAAATTTTAGTGCTTAAGCAATTTGTTTAAAGCTATACAGCAAGTATGTGGTTGAGTAGGCTCTCACACTCAGATCTCCAAAAACAGATAACAAAAGGTGAACATGTCTAGAAAGTTGTAGAGCATTAGCCAAATTAATGTTACCATTTGTATTCTTTAACTCCAAACCCAGTAGAGTCCATTATTATTTTTTGCTTAAGAATAATATAAGGTTAAGTCAAATGCTAGACTGGATAGTTCAAATTACAAGTGCTACAGTGGGATTCCCTTTCATTATATGTCTATGCAGAACTTCAATAACCACAGTAAATTATGTGTAAACTAAAATAAAACTTTCTTCACTCTTTAGTTCTTCCATCCTCAATGTGACATTTTCCTTTTCATTTGATATAGCATAAATGAGTTTCATCACACACATCTGACCTCTGACTTCAGAAGAAGCTCACAGCACCATTTTTACAATAACATATATCCTTATATTTTTGAAAGAAGACAAGAGCTATATATGAAGAGGCAGGAAGGAGTGACAGTTAAATAGATACCCTGTTTCTGAAACTGATGATAGACAAGGAATTCCCTTAACATGTAACAGGAAAGGTTTCAGTAAGATAGTAGGAAGTTACTATATTTTGTAAGGCATTTGAATAATTTACAGAAGGCTCTTACTGATAATTTAGAAAAAGAAATGGAAAAGGTTGTCTTTGTGAGCAGGTTGGAATAAAAGTTCACCCATCTGGCATTATAATAATTCTTCCAGTCTTAAGATTCTATGATTTTTCTCAAATAGGCAACTAAACCATTCAAATAGCCATATTTGTGAGGAAACAAACTACCATTCAAAAAAGCAAATCAGACCTTAAAAGGCAGGAAAACAACAAATTTACAGATTATTAAATATAGACAGACCCCTGACTACTGAAATGAGGACCTACTTACCTTTCCTTTTTCATCCCTTTGTCCCCTATTATAGCAAAAAACTTTAGCCTTGATGTACCATAGAGGCCATCACATGTATCACACTGTACCTGGGTTATATCTTACAAAGACCTAGAGAAGAGGCAAGGCTTGAAAGACAAAGAGTAAGGGGAACTAAATTCTTCCTCAAGTGTAGTACGTTTAGAACCTGCTGCAGGCAAAATTGGGAATTTAGTTATCCTGGATGTCTTCCTTACTTGGTTGGTGAGGTATACCTCAAAACTTTTAGTACTAAGAGACCTCAAATCTATTATTTCCTTTTCCTTGCCCTTATCAAATGCTGTTCTCCAGCAGAACCAAATGTCAGTCATATATACCACATTTAAAATGCTTAGAATAGGCTGGGCATGTGGTTCATGCCTATAATTTCAGTGCTTTGAGAAGCCAATGTAGGAGGATTGCTTGAGGCCAGGAGTTTGAGATCAGCCTGGGCAACATAGTGAAATTCTGTCTCTACGAAACAATTTTTAAATTAGCTAGGTATGGTGGTGCATGCCTGTAGCCCTAGCTACTTGAAAGACTGCAGAGGAAGGATCTCTTGAGCCTAAGAGTTTGAGGCTGCAGTGAGTTATGATCATACTACTGCACTCCAGCCTGGGTGACAGAGTAAGACCCTATCTCTTAAAAAAAAAAAAACTAATAATAAAATAAAATGCTTGGAGGAGGTCTTACTCATAATAAATGCTGTATACTGGCTATTATTATTTTTATTCTATCACTTGAATTTGCTTTTTAAGTCTAATTTAGACTGAAAGCCTTTGTCTCTATTAATGGAATTTGAAATATCAGTGAACAGATGTTGAGGAATATTTTGGGAGACTACTGAAATAAGACTTTGTAGGCAACCACCTACTCACCAAGTCTAGCATGTTTTTCTACTAACGGCTGTGCGCCCAGGCAGAAATTATCAAACTTTCTTTGAACAGCAAAGAAAGGTATACCTACGTAGTCAGCTGTACAGAATCATATATGGCTCATATGTGCTCAAATATCTATTTGCTGGACCCTAATGTACATGTTGATTAAATCGAGATTGGGGTATCTACCCATGATGGAGGGGAATCGAAGCCACTCCATGGAGATAGTTCTATTCCATTGGCCTGATCCTCACGCCACCTACCCTACTTCACAACGTTTGTTGATTCGACATTTTCTTCTGCAATTACTTACTTCCCTGCACAAAAATGGAAACCTAAATACCATGATGGTCTCCATGATAAAAAGTAAAAAGAAACTATGTAACTCTTAGGAGTAAAGGGAGATGAACATGCGTTGACAGCTCTAATTATATAGATTGCTTATTTGCTTGGTTGTTTGTTTCAAAACTCTTTTAAAAGTACCAGGCAAAAGGGGCATATGCCATACAGATTCAGAAAACTTGCTAAAGAAACACACTCATGTTTTTCTACCTCCCTACCTTCCCCATAACATGTCATCAGCCGGGCAGGGTGGCTCACGCCTGTAATCCCAGCACTTTGGGAGGCCGAGGCAGGCGGATCATGAGGTCAAGACATCGAAACCACCCTGGCCAACATGAAGCCCCATCTGTACTAAAAAATACAAAAATTAGCTGGACGTAGTGGCGTGTGCCTGTAGTCCCAGCTACTTGGGAGGCTGAAGCAGAATTGCTTGAACCCAGGAGGCGGAGACTGCAGTGAGCCGAGATTGCGCCACTGCACTCCAGCCTGGCGCCTTGCGACAGAGCAAGACTCTGTCTCAAAAAAACAAAAAAACAAAAAACAAAAAAAAAACATGTCATCATGACCCTGGTCTCCTGCTTTGCCCAGACTACACTCCACCTCGGAACAGATTGCTAGTAGTAAGAGACTGCAAATCTATTATTAAATCCCACTCTCATTAGGCAAAAGTAAAAAAAGACTTCAGATGAAGAATTATGTAATACAAATCAATTTGGAGCCCATCTATCACTGGTCTTATTGCTGAAGAAGTCTTAGTATAACAGATAGAACTCCACTCTTGAAATACTATTTTCCCTTTAGTCCTGTCTCTTAAACTGGGAAAATTCAAAGTCCCCACCATAATAAAGAAATAAGAGGGCTTCTTTTTTTCTATTTTTCCCATTTCCCTATTCACTGCCCTTCCCCCTCACATTAGCTTGCTAAAGTTCATAGTCAAAATTCAAGTCTAAAATAAAGAGGCATGCAAGAGAAGCTCATGTAATCCCAGTCCTTAAATATCACTAAGACATCTGAGATATTGTTTAGATTGTGGACTCTTACTTTGACATGCCAGCATAGGTAGATGGACAGGCAAGCACATCAGATGTCACTGTTTGGCAGCTGATAAAAGTCAGTGGTGCTATAATACTAAGCAGAGAGCCACTAGATTAGTCTGCAAGGGAAGGAGATGCCTCTTCCTTCCCTTCAATAGTGGGTTAAACCCAGCTGGCACCCTCTGGAACTACGGGTAAGTCCCTTCTTTATTCCTGCTACACTTTTGGGTCTTGTTTTTGTTTTTTGTCCAAATCAGATGAGTGTATAAAAAGATGATTTTCAGATAAAAAGTTTGAAAGCCACAACATTATAACAGTATTACAAAAAGATTTAAAGAGAAAACGACTCATTCATTTCATTGAGACTGGAAGGCACGATACAAATGATAGAAGGAAAGATAGCTGTGTGTCATTATTTTTAAATCATCATTTTTCCTTGAAAAGGGACACTTGATCTGATGTAATTGTGGTGATGTCTTATGAACTCAGCGTATCCTCTATCAGTCTTCTGTGCAAGTCTATGCTATATTAGAGATAGACAGGAAAAAAAGCTTAAGATTTTTAAAACAGGAGACTGAATAGTACTTTATTTATAAAATCTTTGAAATTCATTTAACATTATTTGGAATAAAATGATACTGTCATATAACCGAATCTATTATATAATTAAATTGCTGAACAGTAACTATAAACATAAAGAAAAGACTCACAGAATTACCTGTGTAAATGTCTGTAAAAAATTTTGTTGACACATGGATAAAATGAAACTTTTGAAATAACAACTTTTTAATTGGGCTTTTAAAATATCCCTAATAATTAACAATGTAGGCCAATATCAATACGTACAAGACGGTTGACATTCTGAAAATAGATGTAAAGAAAAAAAGAACTGTTTTTGGAAAAAATCTACTATTTCATAAGTGATTTATTCCTTGTACTTGAAATGAGTCTAAATAATGTACCTGCCAGAAAGAAATGTAGGACTCAAACTCTGGATTCAATTCTACAACAGACTGAATAAACCCATAACTACAAAACTGCTTGCCTTGAAATAGACTTTTTTTTTCATTTACTTAAGGCCCTCCTTCAGGAGGTTTTCCCTCAACAATTTAAATGCCTAAAGTAGTTCATTTCTAAAATGCATTCTAGTTTAACGTATTTGTGTTCATAAATTTGAAATTAAGGAATATTTAACTTTTTAAATATTCTTTTTCAATAGAGTCTTTCTCTTGGCTGTTTAGTTGCATATCTGTTCTTTCCTAAAATTGCTAATTTTAATTTAACTCTAAACTACACAGGTAACCTTGAAATACTATTTTTTGAAAGTATCCTATTATTTAGGATGAAACTGTTTGGTCTGGAAAAGTTTCATTAATGACATTTTATCCAAGACAGTAACTAAAAATAAGTATAAGACTTAGTTTCAATGATGACCAACAATTTGGTTAATTTTTCAGTTAAAAGTTCAATTTGTCATTATCTCAGTATCAGCTTATACTATATTAAACAAAATATGCAAATATTTTTGAATTAATTTATCTGATATTTTGAATGAAAACAGGATAAGTGTTACAACAATTTATAGGGCTAGTCTTTGTATGCAATGCCTATATATAGTCCCGCTTAGGTTTTCCATAGTAATGGAAAAAAATCAGAGGCAAATATAATCCTTCAAGGTTGACTTTCACGGCAAATGTTTCATCTAAGAAAAAAGGAAGATCTACTTTAGGAAGGCAGGAGGGCCACTACAGAGCTAAGTAAGAGGAATGGTACCTGTCTTTTCTTGGTAAGGTATGGACTAGTTTCATACATGTCTTATTTACTTCTATGCTTCCTGTTTGCCATTTGAAAAGAAAAACTAAAAGAGCTAATGCAATTTCAAAATTAGTCTGAGATTTCCAAAGGTGTGGAAAAAAAAAAAAGACCAAAAATAAAATTAGTCTAAAATACATACTAAACAAGTAAAAATAATAAAAAGTAAAATTCTAAATAATTAAAAGAACATCAAGATCAGTAACTAGAAAGTATAATCTAAAAATAACAGAATTATAAAGTATGATTCTGTTTTAAAATACATAATAAAAACAGAAAAATTTATAAATGACTCTGGAATGCCACCTGTAACATATATTCTACACAAACACATGCACACAGTCATTCCTTAATTAACATGTAGTTTAGTACCATGTTCAACCTCGCATTGTAAGGTTAAAAAACAATCAGCCTTCCCAGATCCCCTCCACTCGGTTAGTCTCTTTGCAGCAGCACAGGCAGCACCACTGTGTGAGGGGAGCAGGCAGCGCTCCTAGCCAGCTCCCTAAATCCTGCCAGACCACCCAGCCCCAGGTACAGAGCTGCTCCACAGGCACCATGAGGATCACGCTGCTATTCACAGCCATCCTGGCCTTCAGCCTAGCTCAGAGCTTTGGGGCCATCTGTAATGAGTCACAGCAGGAGATGGCTTCTCAAAGGGGCCGCAAGAAGAAGGACATGAATCTTTACCAGCTGGTTCAGAGACTCTTCGAAATCTACTCTTTCTCTCTGGAGAAACTGCTCATAGCCCTGAGCCAGGCTATCTTGGATTCTAGGAGATCAGAAACACTACTTCCCCAGAAACGTAACATGCAGGACTTCTTTGTGGGACTTATGGGCAAGAGGAGCATCCAGCCAGACTCTCCTACTGATGGGAATCAAGAGAATGTCCCCAGCTTCGGCACCCTCAAGTATACCCCCAGTGCAAAATGAGCACTCCACTTTTGGACCCTTGGATTGCATCAGGAAGACCTGCCTTCCTGCCCCAATCCCCAGCTGCACATGCTCCTATTGTACTTTCTCTTCCCCATTCTTGTAACATTCTTGTGGCTTGACTCCTTCCCCATCTTTTCTACCTGACCCTGGTGTGGAAACTGCATAGTGAATATCCCCAATCCCAGTGGGCATTGACTATAGAGTCACCTAGAGTTCCTGAGGTGTCCTACATTAAAAATATAATGTCTCTCGCTACTCCTCAACAATAAAGGATTTTTGCATATGAAAAAAAAAAACAATCCACTCAGCTGTGTGCAGTGGCTCATGCCTATAACCCAGCATCAAGGGAGGCTGAGGTGGGAGGATTGCTTGAGGCTAGGAGTTTAAGACCAGCCTAGGCAACATAGTAAGACCCTGTCTCTACAACAAAAAAAAAAAAGAAAAGAAAAATTAGCCAGGTATGGTGGTGGCTTACACCTGTAGTCCTTCTTCTGGAGATTGCTTGTGGGAAGATCACTTGTGCCCAGGAGTTGGAGGGGCTGCAGTGAGCTATGATAGCCTGGGTGATCAAGCAAGACACTGTCTCAAAAAAAAAAAAAAAGAAAGAAAGAAAAGAAAGGAAAGGAAAAGAAAAAGCACATAAGATCTGAAAGATGTCAAATAAACAATGTTATTGTTTACACAAATATTGTAACAATTATTTTCTCCTTTTGAAGGAACAATATTCTTCAAGAGAAGCTCACTCTACCAAAGCCAGGAGCATAGTATTCTCAGGATCTCAACGAGGAAAAGCAGACCAAGGTTGCTTCTGATTCCTTGCAACCTTCCATAATTCCAGGCTTGTGGCTCCAAAGTCAGGGCCCCACCCTTCCAGGAACAAATCATTATAGTAATAACGTGCCTTCATCTTCCATATACCAACTAAGCATGTTTAACTACGAACGTCCAAAACACTTCATCCAGTCTCAAAACCCATGTGGCTCCAGACTGCAGCCTCCTGGACCAGAAACCTCCAGCTTCTCTAGCCAGACCAAACAGTCTTCCATTATCATCCAGCCCCGCCAGTGTACAGAACAAAGATTTTCTGCCTCCTCAACAGTGAGCTCTCACATCACCATGTCCTCCCCTGCTTTCCCTGCTTCTCCCCAGCAGCCTGCTGGCTCCAACCCAGGCCAAAGGGTTACAACCACCTATAACCAGTCCCCAGCCAGCTTCCTCAGCTCCATATTACCATCACAGCCTGATTACAATAGCAGTAAAATCCCTTCCACTATGGATTCCAAGTAAGTGAATTTTTACATACTGCATGTACAGTGAACTTGTATCTGAGGAGTTTGCAGGGGGGTGGGGGTTAGGAGTTTTGGGGTTATGCTGCAGTTCAATTTTTACTATCTAAAAAGGCAATGTGACCTTACAGTCTCATTCCATAGTTCTACTAGAACATGCTGAACCAGCATACTGGCAATAAGAGGTCATCTGATGATTCTCCAGTGTCCAGGCTGAGCTGAATTCGAATTACCTATTACCCTATAAAATTGTTTACCCACTATTTTCCATCTTTGAAAAAACAATTCCTCACATACCCAAGAACAATGAACTTTTCCTTTAGTTCTAAGCTAAGCTCCTCATGCTGTAAATTTAATTCCTCTGGTTCTGGGCTCAGCTGAGATGAACACCTGTCTGCTCGTCTTCAGATAGGATTTCCTATCACATAAGCAAAGGCTATTAAGTTTCTTCTCAGTCTTTTCTTCCTTTCCCTTTTCCCCTCTAATCCTGAACATCCACTTGGCTGAAAAAATTTTAAATTAACAAATAAAAAAAAATCTGGAACTCAGACCCTTGAGTGTATACATTTTCCTTACTATGATCAGAAGGAGGGCCTGAATAGATGAAGGCTTATGACCTTAAGGTTTCTTCTGTTAATTAAAACCATACCTTGTTCAAATTAGCTGGGTTGATCTAAATACAGGGACTAATACTGAGGCCTTATGAAAACATGTGCTATTTCTACTGCCCTAAGACTGTCCTAGGAGAACCTGATATGAAAAAGACATGATGGTTATGCTTTTTTTAAAACATGAACTGAATACCTTGTGCTTATGCAAACTAAAGGCTATCAGATTTCCTGTTCCTTGGCTGGCTGGAACATCAGAGAATTAAATCAGAGGCATCTCAAAAATTGTCCAATGGAATCTGTTTTGTTGCAGGCTTACTGATACATTCACTCAACTCCACTAATTTCTCACAATCTTCTCTACAGGCTAATTTTTCTAGAAATTCCTATTTTTGGTGACAACTTTGGAAACCTAGTTGAACTGACTATAGCAATTCAACTTGCAAAAAAACCTTTTCAATATTTAAAAAAAATAAAAATCAGGAAAACCAAAAATATTTGTTAGAATCCTACAGATACTAAGTTGAACCATTTGAAATGGCTGATAGTCAACGGTTTTCGACCTACAAAAACAGCATTCTCACAGGTTTAACCTAATATTTCAAAAGGATGCTTTCAATAATTGAGAGCCCTTTCTTTCTCTTCCCTCCCAAATTCCCTTTATATTCACAATATATAGTAGATTTTTCTTGGTTACATTTACCCCGATGATCATTTTCTATCTAGCTTTCTATTATTTTCATATTTCCTATATTAGCATTTTAAAATCTAAAAGAACTTTTTCTGTTTTTCTTAGTAAAGTCTTTCAGTTCTATTCCAAATTACTCCCCAGAAAAGAAAGTTATCAAAAACCTAAGAAAAGAGAAGGAGGCCAGGCATAATAGCTCACGCCTATAATCCCAGCATTTTGGGAGGCCAAGGTGGGTGGATCACCTGAGGTCAGGAGTTCTAGAACAGCCTGGCCAACATGGCGAAACTCCATCTCTCTAAAAAATACAAAAATTAGCTTGGCACAGTGGCAGGCACTTGTAATCCCAGCTACTTGGGAGGCAGAGGCAGAATAATCGCTTGAACTTGGGATTCAGAGGTTGCAGTGAGCCAAGATTGCACCACTGCACTCCAGCCTGAGAGACAGAGCAAGACTCCTATCTCAAAAAAAAAAAAAAAAAAAAGGAGAGAGAGAAAGAAAGGCAAAACTATAATAAGAAACAAAGCCTAGGAGGTCCCCAAACCAGAGATCAAAGATCCAGCTTTAGCTGTTCCATTTTCAGCAACCACAGATAAATCTTTAATCTTCCGATAGCCACTTGATACCCATTTTGTCCAGCTGTACAGAGTGGAAAGCCCTGGCCCTTTGAACATTTGTGCACAACTCCCTCATTGTTATGAGGGGCTCCAGTTTGCCCTGACTTCCAAAATAATCCCTTGGATTCTGACCTAGAGAAGTCTGAAACCCGTATTTAGGTTTTCATCAATAGGATGCTCTTAAGCAAACATTTTACCCAGTTGATCAAACTACAGACTGAAAATTGAGGGGAACTCAATTATTCTTCCAAAAACCTTTCAATATGAAATTCAGCAAGTACTTTATTACCCAGTGCTTCAGTTTTCTGGTCTGTAGCAATATTAAGGAGTTAGGTAATTAATGATAGAGAAAGAACCTATAAAGCAGTTTGCAAACATACTATTAGTTTTTAAATAGGAACATTTATCAAGTCCTAACACTTAAGCTATCTAAACTGGGAATAATGAGGGTATTCAGTGAACAAAGTAACTGAGGTTACATATACATCAGTGATTCAGGATTTCTCAGATATATTAAGAATTTCCCAGATAGGACAAGTCTAAAAACAATTATTTAATGCTAATTTGCGTTAACAAATGTGCGACTTACAAAGATGGTAAACTAGCATTAAAAAAACAACAACAACAACAAAAAACAGTAGGCTAGGCTGGCGCAGTGGCTCACACCTATAATCCTAGCACTCTGGGAAGCCGAGGCGGGCGGATCACCTGAGGTCAGGAGTTTGAGACCAGCCTGGCCAACATGGTGAAACCCTGTCTCTACTACAAAGATACAAAAAAATTAGCCAAGCATGGTGGCAGGCACCTGTAATCCCAGCTACTTGGGAGGCTGACTCAGAAGAACTGCTTGAACCCGGGAGGCGGAAGTTGCAGTGAGCCAAGACTGCACTCATTGCACTCCAGCCTGAGCAACAAGAACAAAACTCCGTCTCAAAAAAAAAGGCCAGGTGCTGTGGCTCATGCCTGTAATCGCAGCACTTTGGGAGGCCGAGGCAGGTGGATTACCTGAGGTCAGGAGTTCGAGACCAGCCTAGCCAACATGGTAAAACCCCGTTTCTACTAAAATTACAAAAATAGCCTGGTGTGGTGGCAAGCGCCTGTAATCTCAGATACTCAGGAGGCTGAGGTAGGAGAATTGCTTGAACCCAGGAGGCAGAGGTTGCGATAAGCCAAGATAACGCCATTGCACTCCAGCCTGGGGGACAAGAATGAGACTTTGTCTCAAAAACAAAAACAAAAAAATAAATAAATAAAAACAACACTAGGCTATTATAATTTCATATGATTGAAAAAATATGAGATCTATAAAACCAAAGAGATTTTGCCGCTTTGATCTAGGAATTCAATCTTTAAAAAAAAAAAAAAGTTCTATATTTTTAAAAGTTCACTATTTTGAAAAACATTTTGTTTGGCTATTTAATTCATCAAACAAATCAGACTTTAGTTAATGGTTTATACAGACAACCATGAAGATCTTAAGACCTGAAATGTCAGGAGAGGAAATATGTGTCATTAGCTTTCAACAGAGTGTCCTGAATACAATGAAAATCACTCATTTATTCAACTGATAGTATCTCCTATACCCATGCTTTGTGTTCATGGATATAAATGATACAATGAAAAGAAATAAGACATATCTTTTTCTCCAGAATGCTTACAATCTAATGATTACTAACCAAGTCCCTAAAGCCAGCCAAAACTAAAACTCTGGCCCTACTTGAGGAAATACATTTCCACTTAGCTTACAAGTCCTTTTCAAGATCCTTGAGAATATTTGGAAAAGATCATTTCAGAGAAGAGACCAAGACTGTCTCATCTGGATAGCTGTAGAACATTTATTATAATAATAGTAAAACACTCATTGAGGGCAGTGGCCAGTTTCCTCACATCAAATAGATTAATAAAGATTACCCCCGCAGGCCGGGCGTGGTGGCTCAAACCTGTAATCCCAGCACTTTGGGAGGCCAAGGCAGGCAGATTACCAGAGGTCAGGAGTTTGAGACCAGCCTGGCTAACATGGCGAAACCCCGTCTCTACTAAAAATACAAAAATTACCTGGGTGTGGCGGCAGACGACTGTAATCCCAGCTACTCAGGAGGCTGAGGCAGAAGAATTGCTTGAACCTGGGAGGCAGAGGTTGCAATGAGCCAAGTCCTGCCACTGCACTCTAGCCTGGGCAACAAAGCGAGACTCCATCTCAAAAAAATAATAATAATTAAAAATAAAGATTAGACCCTGCAGGGTTCTAAATGGCTAAACGAGGTAAAAACTGAATCAAGCACTGTGATATGTGTAAGCTACCTAACAGATCTAAAAATACAGGACTCTCTAAATACCACCCTATCCTCTATCAAAATCCACAAGGGAAATATGAGAGGGGCAAGGACATCCTAGAAAAAATTTAGGATCAGAACTTGAAATAAAGACTATTTATTTGCTTTTTTTCCAGTTTACATTTCTTTCTCCTTCCTCAAATCATCCCATTCTTTCTCTAAAAATCACTTCAGCAATGTTGAAGAAACTGTCATTACTTTAGAAGTTAGTTGCTGTTAAATAGTGCCATACTTGAATTTTCTAGACTATGAAATGAATAGGAATTGGAAATTATAGGAAAGTCAATGACTGTGTAAACAGTAGACTCCATTCAAAGCAACAGATTATTCACTAAAAGCCAGCAATGTGCTGGTAAATGTCTAACAATCATTGGATGAAAGAGCCATTATTTGTGGTATTTACCAATTTCCCTGGTGTAAATATTTCCACCACAACCAATTTCAAACTATAACATGAAATCACAGGAAGCTGGGAAAAGATGCTAAAAATCAGCCCATATGAACCAGTTCTAGCACATCACCACTTAATATCTACCCATAAATCAAACAAGAAATTCAGTCATCACAGCTATAAAAAAGAATGAAATCATGTCCTTTGCAGCAACATGGATGGAGCTTGAGGCCATTATCCCAAGCAAATTAACAAAGAAACAGAAAACAAAATATAGCATGTTCTCATTTATAAGTGAAAGCTAAACATTGGGTGCATATGGACACAAAGATGAAAACAACAAACCCTGGAGATCCCAAAATCAGGAAGTGGGGAAGGAGGCAAAAAAGGGTTCAAAAACTACCCATCGGGTACTATGTTCACCTCTTGGGTGACAGAATCATTAGAAGGCCAAACCCCAGCATCACACAATATACCCATGTAACAAACCTGCACATGTATTCCCAGAACCTAAATTTTTTTTTAAAAGACATTCAGTCATAAGGTTGGAAGAGCTCTCAAGCTGCCATTAACTAGGCTTACTCTCACATTCTTTAGGGAAGATCTTCAAGAAAGGACATCCTCCTTATGTCTAATCTAAATTCTTCCTCCTGCCACTTAGTTTCCATTTGCCAAAAGGAAAAAAAAAGATGTTAACCATTCTTATAAAACATATCTGTTGTTAGGGCAATTTGTTTTTAATAATACTAGTAGTACTAAGTGATAATAAACTCAACATATCTAAAGGTAACTTACAAAATGAGCCCAAGATCCTCTTTTAAAAATCTTTTCTTTCTTCTTTTTAAAGCTATCAACAGTCCTCAGCTGGCCAACCTATAAATGCTAATCCATCCCAAACTGCAAATGCTAAGCCCACACCAAGAACTCCTGATCATGAAATACAAGGATCAAAAGAAGCTTTGATTCAAGATTTGGAAAGAAAGCTGAAATGCAAAGACACCCTTCTTCATAATGGAAATCAAGTGGGCAAGATGTCTATTTTGTACAAAAGGCCAATTAAACTATAAATCTAATTTTAATAAGGAAGTTTTATCTCACAGATCTACATCCATATAATCAGCAAAAAATAAGATTATCTAAAAAGAAGGAATATTTGGTCCCTATTCCATTTTTCTCTGCATGAAATCACCTCTTGGTTTATAGCAGTAAAAGAATGAAGCAAATGAAAAATCTATCTGAATGATTTAATGAAATTTTTGTGTTTTAAATATCATCCTCTCATAAAATATGTTTGATGCTCAAAGAATAGGAATTACTGTCAACTCAACTTAGTGTACTTGGATGTATAATATTGACAGATAATTATAACTATAATTTTTATGTAGTTCTTATTGTGTATATTAGTAACTTATCTTTAAACAGTGCTATAGGCCTTTAATACAAATACATTTAGTCTATCAGTTGCACCGCTCTCAATTAGAAGTTAGTACAGTCAAATATTCAGTGCTCATTTAATAAAAGCTATTTCTGGTTGGGTGTGGTGGCTCATGTCTACAATTCCATCACTTTGGGAGGCTGAGGCGGGAGGATCACTGAGGTCAGGAGTTCAAGACCAGCCTGACCAATATGGTGAAACCTCATCTCTACTAAAAATACAAAAATTAGCCAGGTGTGGTGGCATGCACCTGTAGTTCCAGCTACTTGGGAGGCTGAGAAAGGAGAATTACTTGAACCCAGGAGGCAGAGGTTGCAGTGAGCCGAGATTGTGCCACTGCACTACAGCCTGGGCAACAGAGCAAGACTCCATCTCAAAAATAAATTAATTAAATAAAAATTACTTCTGAATGTGAGGACATGAAGTATTATACTCAAAAACAAAGGTGACTGGAACATGTAGAACAAGGGAGGAAAGGGAAGAATTTCCCTTTACTTAGGAGATCCTTATTTAAGGGCGATTATGCTTGCCTTTTTTGCTCATAAGAGCAAAAAGAAAGCCTAAGTGAATCTTTACTGCAAATGAGGGAAATGGCACTAGAATAGAAGGAAAATGCTTTGAATGGAAGAAAAGACTTCAAAAAAAAAAACCACAGACTCTATCATTAAACAGATAGAACTACTTTTACGTTCTGACCTATAGTAGTGGTTTTAATGTAAACCTGTACAAACATCTTTATCAAATCTAATTACTGTCTCAATAAATTATTTAAAGCGGCTAACATATGAAGAGAAGATGGCTCGCAGATTGCTAGGACCACAGAATGCAGCTGCCGTGTTTCAAGCTCAAGATGACAGTGATACACAAGACTCACAGGTAAATTAAAGTGCTCTGTCAAGTATTTTTATTCTGCGAGATTTTTAAATGTCTGCTTTTCAGGACTGGCATGGTGGTTCACACCTGTAATCCCAGCACTTTGGGAAGCCAAGGCAGGCAGACTGCCTGAGCTCAAGGGTTCGAGATCAGCCTGGGCGACATGGTGAAACCCCATCTTCACTAAAATACAAAAAATTAGCCGGTTTGGCGGCGTCTGCCTGTAGTCCTGGCTACTCCGGACGCTGAGGCAGGAGAATTGCTTGAACCCGGGAGGCGGAGGTTGCAGTAAGCCAAGATCACCGCCACTGCACTCCAGCCTGGGCAACAGAGAAAGGCTCTTCTCCAAAACAAAGTCTCCTTTTCTAAATGTTTATAAATAGCATCGGAAATAAAAGTCCGTCAATTCCATCCACCACTGGATACAGAAAGAGACCATGATAGGCATGAATATATATATAAAATTTTACCCCATTTTCTGGTAGTTCTAAAACCTGGAAACACAATGTCACAAAGTCAAAACACCAGAAATCTAATGGTATTATTTTTTATAAGGACATTTATGGGGTCAGTTAGCCCTAGGACCCTATCTAGTGTCTACATGGACAGAATATATGGGTTGTGAATCTTCAATAGGAAAGAAATTAAGACTCTAAATGAAAGTAATTATAACCTTTGTCATAAGCTGTTTAACATTTCAATGTTTTAAAATATGTTCCTGTTTTCAAAAAATGCTTTCTAAAAACCAAATAAACCCCCTCATTAGCAATAGTTCTAAGATTAACAAATGTATCCTTTCCAAGAAGGGATTAACTTCATGGAGAGCATAAAGTTAATATCCCACAGGCTTGCACCTGATCGATTTGATTTTTTTTTTCTTTTTTTTTCTGAGACAGAGTCTTGCTCTGTCACCCAGGCAGGCTGGAGTATAGTGGCACAATCTTGGCTCACTGCAAACTCTACCTCCCAGCTTCAAGTGATTCTCCTGCCTCAGCCTCCCAAGAGCTGGGATTACAGGTGCACACCACCAGGCCCAGCTAAGTTTTGTATTTTTAGTAGAGATGGGGTTTCACCATGTTGGGCAGACTGGGACACCTCAGCCTCCCAAAGTGCTGGGATTACAGGCATGAACCACCACACCCAGGCTCAACTTGATTTTAACGAGTGAATTTAATCCCAAAGAAAAATGTACAGTTGGTGACCAGGCATGATGGCTCACGCCTGTAATCCCAGCACTTTGGGAGGCTAAGGCAGATCGATCATGAGGTCAGGAGTTGAAGACCATCCTGGCCAACATGGTGAAACCCCATCTCTACTAAAAATACAAAAATTAGCTGGGTGTGGTGGCATGCACCTGCAGTCCCAGCTACTCTGGAGGCTGAGGTTAGGAGAATCGTTTGAACCTGGGAGGTGGAGGTTGCAGTGAGCCAAAATTGTGCCACTGCACTCCAGCCTGGTGACAGAGCAAGACTCCATCTCAAAAAAAAAGAAAAGAAAAATGTACAGTTGGAGAGGCAGACTGTTAGCACTCTTTCTTCCATCTGTAGTTACCTTTCATTCCCTCCAAAACGTCCACAAGAAACTGGGAGCCAAAGAGATTAAACTAGAAACTCAAGTATTCCTAGCTTCCAAATGTAGAAAACTGAAATTCAGTTTTTTTCCAACCTCTACCTCCTGAGTTCAAGTGATTCTTATGCCTCAGACTCCCGAATAGCTGGGATTGTAGGTGTGTGCCACCATGCCCAGCTAATTTTTGTATTTTTAGTAGAGATAGGGTTTCATCATGTTACCCAGGCTGGTCTCAAACTCCTGAGCTCAAGTGATCCGCCTACCTCAGCCTCCCAAAGGGCTGAGATTACAGGTGTGAGCCACCACACCCAGTCTTTGAAATTAAGTTTTTTGGTTCTGTTTGATGTGACTACACCTACTATAAAGGATGGAAGAGGGTCTACCAGAGCAAGAACTAGAAACTGAAAAGAGAACTTAAATTTATTTTTGGCTACTAAACAGTTCATGAATTCATTTATTCAACTAACTTACATGGAGAACCTACTTGTATGTTGGGCTCTGCACTTGGTATGGAAGATTACAGCAAAAATGAGATACACACTCATCACTATTAGTGGAATTACTCAAAGCAATATTACACTGATGATGGTTTACCTTACAAACATACAGTATATTATTCCAAGAGCAAGGATGTATTGTTTTTCACATTCATTTTTAAAATCTTTAAAATGAAGGTGACAGAACTGAGAAAAAAGATAGCAGCAGAAACATATCATTATGAAATCAGAAAAGATCAATCTCACTTTTGTTATACACCTCAAACACTATACCCAAATAATACAAAAAGCCATCAAACTACGGTGTAAATGAAATGCCACATCTCTGAATATACCTATATACATGTTCACACTGTCACTATAGAAAATTGTCAAAAACAGTCAGGCATGGTAGCTAACACCTGTAATTCCAGCACTTTGGGAGGCTGACACAGGCGGATCACAAAGTCAGAAGTCAGAAGCGCGGCCAACATAGTGAAACCCTGTCTCTACTAAAAATACAAAAATTAGCTGGGCATGGTGGCACGTGCCTGTAATCCCAGCTACTCAGGAGGCTGAGGCAAGAGAATCGCTTGAACCTGGGAGGTGGAGGTTGTGGTGAGCCAAGATCGTGCCACTGCACTACAGTCTAGGCAACAGAGCGAGACTCTATCTCAAAAAAAAAAAAAGAAAGAAAGAAAGAAAATAAAAACCAGGCTAACAGTGCAATGTGCTAGAGTCAGGCCTAGGAGGTGCTATTTGAGAAAAACCAAATGAGAGACCTCACCAAAGGGCAATGCAGAGGGCAGGAGAGGCCGATGAGACTGCAGAACCCCACGTGCCCAGACTTAGGGAGGGCGGAGGGATTCAGGCAGGGGTGCCCAGAGGAGGCAGGCTGGGGAGAGGCAATTCTGAGTTCAGTGGTGTTCTGGAGGCAGGGTGTGTGATGGAGAGAGGGGACCCTGCTGAGCTCTTGGAGGTGGGAAGGGCAAATGAGTTTATTGGGGGTGCCTGAAGATGAGGCAAAGGAAAGGGGGTCAGCTAGGTGTAGGGGGAGTGGGAGGAAGCAGGAAGCGGAGGCATTGCCAGCCTGAAGCGTGCAGAGCCTTTAATGTCAGAGAGTTGCCTGGGTAAGTCCGGGGTATCGGCTCTGCCACAGTAGGTTGGGGGTATGCAGAGCCTTCAGCGTCGGAGAGTTGCATGGGTGGGACTGTTTACTCCCTTCTTGCCCTCTGAAGAGGGGGACACCATTCTGTGGGCCCCTCTTCATGCTTTCCCGCCTCCCAGAAGGGCAAGGTGAGACTCTCATACCTGCTGGAGAGGGGCCCTTCCTTGGCACCCGCGATGTCTGGCTGGAATCAGGACTCGATGGAAGATGGGAGTGGGCCCTGATCAGGATGCCTGGTGGGAGAAAGCTGTGTGGAAGGGCTTCTGGGAGGCTGGGGAGGGAGCAGCTAAGACGGGACTGTCCAGCCTAGGTCCCAGGAGGGAGGAACACAGGCCCTGCGAAGCAGCGCCCCCTCCTGGCCCCAGGGCTGCAGGATTCTCAGGCATACAGGAGGGGAGGGTTGCAGAGCGGCCCATCTGTTTCTCTGCAATTATTTCATCTCAGGGCCCCCTTCCAGCTGCATAACTTTTCAGAGAGGACACTAAACAGGCAGTAAGTGGGTCTTGAGGCCAGGCGGGGAAATTGTTGTGGGACCCTGGCCAAGTCCCGTCACTGCGTGGGGCCCTCAGTTTCACCACCTGTAATTAGAAAAACATCATCCTTGCTTTCTAGACAGGGCAGAGTGAATCCAGGGCCTGATAAGAGGCTTCCAACCTCTCCCTGGACAAACACAGCAGGAGACAGCTGGGGTGGAAGAGAGATCTGAATGTCACTGCATATACACTTGTACTTCTGGCGGGAGGATCCCCGCAGCCCCTGAGACTCCCCAGGACTGTTTAGTGGTGCCACCCCTCAGAGGACACAGAGGCCCGGACATGGCCAGGTCTCCTTGAGCTTTGTACCTTCCTCCAGGATTCCTGAGCCCATAGGGCTGGACTGGAGTACCGGAGGAGCTAGAGGCCAAGGAAGTGTCATTCATCCTTCACGGGCCAGAGATTCCAGGAAAGCTTAACCTCATTGTGCCATGAGTCTTTGACCCCAGGACACCCCCATCTGATGAGCCAGCTGCCCTCCTTCCCTTTCCCAGGGTCCCTGCCAGCACCTGCTCCAGATGGCCTCCAACCCCACTGTCCTACGCAGCCCATGACGTCAGAGTTCATTCCTCCTTTTCCCTCGCTTGTCAAAAAGAAAAGATAGGTCCTCCACAAATAGGCTTCCCTCCCTGGGGGAATCAACAGCTCTCCACCTGGCTGTCAATGGGCAGGTGAGGGGGGCAGGGGCTGAGGCTTCAGCTCTGAGAAAGTGAGCGGAGTAGTGAGCAAGAGGGCCTCCCCAGCAGAAAAGAGCTCAGCACCGCAACCTCAGCTCAGAGCCTGCACCAGATGTTTGCAGAGCAAATGGATCTGCTGCCAAATTCTCGCTCTGGGGACAAGAGCTTGCCTTGGCTGGACTCTGGTAAAATGTTGGTCATGTGGAGCTTTTCCAAGCAGTGAGCCACTCTTTTCCTGCTCCGGGGGTCCCTGCAGTGAGCCCACCTTCTTGGTTTGTACCTGGAGGAGAATGTCTATTGTCTGGTCTTGGAGACCTTGTTTCAGATTTGACAGTGGCCACAGTCTTCAAGGAGGAGGGGGCTTCTCCCTATGGATAGAAGGGACCCCTAAGTATCTTACAGAAGCCCCCTAACTTGGCGCCTTCCCAGAAGGGATCATGGAATGGACTTGCTAGGATCCAGGACCACCAGTCACCTCAAGGGAGCCATGTCTCTGGATTTTCCAAGCCAGAAACTTCTCCACAGACTTCTGCCCCATGAGTGTGTCATCGCCCACTGCTCTCTGGTAAGCAGTCAATTTCTAAGATGAGAATGACCAGAAAACACTCGTAAGAAGCAGACATGACCAAGCCAGATGCTGATGAGGGCTGGAGAGAAGAAAGTTTTTGCAATCTAGGCTCCACAGAGATTGGAAAACACTTTTAAGCCCTAAGCCCATAAATTGTTCGAAAAGCCACCGCTCTGCCTGTGCGAAGTGTCTCTGGTCCCAACGTGCAACCTTACACAACAAGCCTTTCCCGAGGATTGCCCAAGAAGGTCCCTTATGTCCAGTGTACACTTGGCAAGGAGAAGAAAGGTCGTTCTCCTGAAATGATGGCCTGTTTTGCCTTGTGGGAGAAATAATTTCCGAGACAAAGTCCCAGCATACAGCTGTATAGGGTTCAGAACTTCCCAGGAAGCAGCTGATTAAGGATGTCGATGCCCACAGAGGTGATAAGGAGTAGAGATGAGTGTCCATGTGAAGCGGGCACATGTCCATCATTGCTGCTGCCCAGCATCTCAGCCCACTGGAAAAGCTGAGACATCACGTGCTTGCCTTCTAAGGCACCCTTGCAACCTGCACATGGCGTGTGACCTGGACTGCCCCAATCCCACTGCACTAGCCCTGCACTAGTTTAAATTGCGTGCCATGATCTCAGAGAAGCCAGGTCTTCAGGGATTGCTCTGAATCATACTACAAGAGCAGCTCCTGGAGAGGGTGGCAGCGGTAGCACCCACTGTTCTGTGACAGAGTTGTCATTGATAATGGCTGGCATAAAGTCTGGCACCAATGGCTGCACTGAGGTCCTCCCTCGACCTGTTCTGCACCAGACATTGGAAACTGACCCTGGGTGAGTTATTCCCAAGCCTTCCTGACTGCCAAATGTAATGGCGTGATCTGGGCTCACTGCAACCTCTGCCTCCTGGCTTCAAGTGATTCTCCTGCCTCAGCCTCCTGTGTAGCTGGGATTATAGGCTTATACCACCATGCCTGGCTAATTTTTGTATTTTTAGCAGAGATGGGGTTTTGCCATGTTGGCCAGGCTGGTCTCGAACTCCTGACTTCAGGTGATCCACCCACCTCGGGCTCCCAAAGTGCTGGGATACAGGCATGAGCCACCACGCTCGGCCTCCAATGCCCTTTTAATACATTCCTTTCCATTTCCTTCAGCCAGAGCTGGCTTCTGTTGCTTACACATCAGCCCTAGGCATCTCCATGCCCTCGGTGCCCACTGCTTGACCTCTCCCACACTCCATTCTTGGAATAACCATTCTGCCAGAGCCCTACTGCTCCCACAGAGAGACCCTGATGTGAGGGTGAGGACATCTGGGGTGTACTTGCCTTCTTCCCTCAGCGATGGATAGAAGGGCAAAGGGGTCAATATGTAGAGACGTAAAATTAGGGGGCCCCGATGGTTCTCTATGGAAATAGCAAAGCAAATCCTCAGGACAGTGTTCAAGGACTGGTCCAGTCCGACTGCTAGCATTGCTGTCTTTAAAAATCATATTCAAAATCATTTGATGGAGGTGATTCTAATGATCACACTGCCTCTAAAGAATTAGTTGCTGACGTAGCTTGCAGCCTGAAGGGGGAGTGTTCACGTAGGTAAAATGAATGAGACATATGCTCATATGCATTACTAAATCAAGCAAATATTTCTAACTTCAGCACCTTCTCACCCCACTAGATCCAAATGTGTTCCTCAAGCAGAATAGGCCTCATCAAGCTCAGAGACACAGTGTGGGGTGTGAGGTGTTGTAAGAAAATCCAGAAAGCTGGGTGGCGGCTGAGCCGGGGAGGGCGGGGGAAGGTCTGGAGTCTGCATGGTAGGAGACAGGGCGTCTGGCTTCAGAGGACAGTGTCCAGACGGAGGAGCCCAGTGGGTGGAGCCCTGCGCCTTCCGGTGACCCAAGGAAACTTTGCAGGCTCAGAGAAGTTGTGTCAGCCGCTGGGCAGCCTGTCCCCAGACCTCCAGATGCTAGAACCTGCCTGGACCCAGGCATGCTACCTTCTCTCTGTCCCTTGAGTTCTATGGGCAGCAGAGCAGCGGGCAGATGGGTGGTGTGCCTGGGTTGCTCGCTGAGAAGCTCCCGGGAGGTGAGATTGCTGGAGAGGGCCGTGTGACCCTCAGGAGTGCTTCTGGCAGAAGGCCCTGGCCAGGACGGAAGGGAAATGAGAAGGCCCGGGAAGCTTTTCCAGGGTGTGCCTACTCTGCTGAGCCCTGAGGCTTGCTCTCCCGGGAACTGTGCCTGCCGCCCCCACAGCCTGCTCCCCTGGCAAAGTGACCAACCCCATTTTGCAGATGGCAAAGTGACCAGCCCCATTTTGCAGATGGAACTGTGGAGTCCCCACCTGGCTCCATGGTCTGCCCTCAGCCACATGGGCTCAGCAGGCTGCTGCGGCCCCGTGAGTGAGTGGGCTGAAGTCCAGCGAGCCACGGGGATGGGCTGGGGAGCGAGCTACCCTGCTTCCCCCAGAGAACATTTGCTGAGAGGAATAGCTATCTCCACCCCGTGTTCAGTGGGCTCCCGTGGGAATGTGGTGCGTGGCTTGGTAGACAAACGGACATAGCTCCTCCACCACCTGTGGCCATTTTGGGGGTGGGAGTGGGGTTCAGAGCTCTGGGGCTTCTGTCATATCTGTCAGTGGCCATTTCTTTTTTTGGGAGGGGGATGAAGTCTTGCTCTGTCGCCCAGGCTGGAGTGCAATGGCGTGATCTCCGCTCACCACAACCTCTGCCTTCTGGGTTCAAGCGATTTTCCTGCCTCAGCCTCCGGAGTAGCTGGGATTATAGGCATGTGCCACCACACTTGGCTAATTTTTTGTATTTTCACTAGAGATGGGGTTTCACTGTTTTGGCCAGGCTGGTCTTGAACTCCTGACTTTGTGATCCACCCACCTCGGCCTCCCAAAGTGCTGGGATTACAGGTGTGAGCCACTGTGCCCAGTCGTCAGTGGCCATTTATCTGGGACCTCACTGTCCCTTTTTCCCATTCTTTCCCATTAGGTTCTGGGAAGTCTGGGAAGGGCGAGGCAGGGCTGATTGGGAATGCCGTGGCTGTGGTGGGGGAAGACAAGAGCTCTAGTTTCAGAACATCGGCCCTCTTGCTGGCCAGTGTGTAGTGGTCTAAGGCCAGAGCCAGCTGGCGTGGGAGGTGGGTGGGGCAGGGTCCTGAGGCCCAGGCGAGGACCACCACCCACAGGAACAGAGCAGGGCCAGGGGGACATTCTCTCTCCAGTTGTCTGTGAGAGCAGGACTGCTGGGACTCATCTGGGACTCCATTGCTGCAGGGCCTGGCACACGACGTGGGGGCCTTCTTCTGTGAGACCGAAGGAATGAACCAGCTCTGACCTGCTGGGAGAAACCTCCCCCGATACCAGCCACCCAGGATCCCTGAGGGCAGGGCCTCCATTTCTGCCCCCTCTCCCATGCCCAGTGACTCCTCTGGCAGACACCCACCTGGGAAATGGCCTCTGGGCTCAGGGTTGCTGCAGATTCTGGGACTGAGACAGGAGAGACAGGAACAAGAGAGTGGCTCAGGCAGGGCCTGGAGGCCGGGCTGGTCCACCTGGTCACAGACTGAGGCCAGGCCATCACTAGGGGGCAGGGCTGGAGTGAGAGAACCGGCTCAACCCCCTCAGGACAGAGGCTAATCTCACATAAAGCTCCCTGTTCTGCCTGGAACCACAGAGTGGGAATCAGGGCAGCCCTGTGTCTCCTGGGGGCACAGGGCAGGGGCTGGAGGCTGGGAAAGGAGCTGCCCCTGGTGGTTATCTGACCCCAGCAGGCCTTGCCCAGTGGCAATGAGCTCATGGGTACTGGAGTAGGGCTGGGCAGTGATAGGAAAGGAACGGCATACGTTTACTGGGGATCTGGAGGCGTGGGCCTTTCACATGAGCTCATGCGATAAGATGCTCCCAGACCTCGCCGGGCCAGGAGCCCATGCATGGGCAGCTGCTTCTGTAGGAGGAGCCCGTCTGCTGGTCCTGCCGGCCTCTGCCCTGCTCACAGAGTCTCTTGCTTCCTTGGAAACTGCAGGCTGAGCTTAAGGAAGATATCCTGGGGATGCTGAACGTATTTGGGTGGAATGATGAATGGTCCCTTAAAAATCAATCCTTCTTAGAAATCTGGTATGGAATATTTACCCAATGTTATAGTGCAAGATAAACAGAAATGTCAAACTAATAGCAAAATACGCGCAGCTCCACCCATATAACACGGCCTACCCACGACTTTCCTAGGTTTCCAGATCCTCCAGGCAACTTTTGTGCCTGGTTGGAATTGAAGTTTTTCATGTAATATGATTTTATAAAACCTTTTCCATGAATCTGTATATCTGCAATGTAATGGTTCACTGTCGGGAGGTGGGCTGTTTCCAGTGTCATGTGCTTACAAATATTGCAGATAAAAACATCTCCATAGAAACAGAGTTTTTCTCTTTTTTCTTTCCTCCTCCCTCCCTTCCTCTCTCGTTCCTTCTCTCCCCTTTTCCTTTCTACCTTTCTTTTTGTTTTTTGAGACAGAGTTTTTGCTCTTGTTGCCCAGGCTGGAGTGCAATGGCACAATCTCAGCTCACCGAAACTTCCACCTCCCGGGTTCAAGAAATTCTCCTACCTCAGCCTCCTGAATAGCTGGGATTACAGGCATGCGCCACCACGCCTGGCTAATTTTGTATTTTTCGTAGAGACAGGGTTTCTTTATGTTGGTCAGGCTGGTCTCAGACTCCAATCTCAGGTGATCTGCCCACCTTGGCCTCCCAAAGTGTTGGGATTACAGGCGTGAGCCACAGCGCACGGCTTCCTTTCTATCTTTCTTTCGTCTCTCCTTCTCCCTCCCTCCTTCTCTTCCTTCCTTCTCTCATTTCTTTCTTTCTAATTGCTGTTTGAAAGGGTTTGATAGCATGAGCACTCTTTGGGGTTTGGTGGAATTTTGTCAGCCCTGTGCCAATGGGCATGACCTGGTATATGGGCTTTTGTATTTTGATCAGAGTGTTAGGCATATTGATATTATTATTTTCATGTTTACTATGAAGTGGTCTTTCACTATATTGCTTTTCTATGCTCATATACAGATGTTTACACATTTTAGAGATGTATTGAGTTCTCATAGCCTCCTGCACTTTTCTTGGGTTACATGTTTGTGTGGTTGCTTGGCTCAGGCCTTTCTCCTGGGCCCATTTGTTCCTAGAGAGCAGAGATCTTGTTTGTTTTGCCCTGCTGCCCTAGCACCCAGCCTGGCGAGTACACTACAGAGGCTGCAAGTGTGGACCACATAGTGGCTTTGATTCTTGCGCACTGGATATTTTCACCTACATTACACGGATAGGAGACTAAGCTCAGAAATGTTAAGTACTTGAGTAAGTACCACAGGTGGGACTGAAACTCAGAAGTCTGTCCTGTCCTGAAACCTACACTCCATCCTGACACCAGTGTCTTGGTAGATAGGGGAAGCATATGCTTTTATATTCTCCTGTTGTGGTTTTAAAAAATGGTTGTATGAGTGTGTATGCATGTGTGGATTTAACTTTAATCTGTCTGGAATGTTCTGTGGTAAGTAGTGAGTAAAGACCTCTTACTCACGTGTTATTATTATCCATTTCCCATATGATGTAGTGATAATTGTTTTTTTCATCATTTTATTTTAACTTGATTCATGATAAATATTCAACTCAGGTAAGTACATTCTGCTCTTCCATAAAGTTTTGAGAGCTACTGCATGGGTTCTATAGACTGGTAGGTATTTTCCCTGTTTTTGCCTTAAAATAAAGAAATTCCCCAAGCAGTCGCTTACTTATATAAATGTTATTTTTACTTTATAAACTTTTATAAAAGTAATTTTAATTTTAATTAGTTGCATTTTATTTTCATTAAATTCTTTTTTTTTTTTTTTGAGATGGAGTTTCGATCTGTTGTCCATGCTGGAGTTCAGTGGAGCAATCTCGGCTCACCACAACCTCCGCCTCCTAGTAATCCACCCGCCTCGGCCTCCCAAAATGCTGGGATTACAGGTGTGAGCCACCGTGCCCGGCCTCATTAAACTCTTATTAATGGGTTTTTAACATTATTGTATTGAGGTCAGATGATATAACTTATACAGATTGAATATCCCTTATCCCAAATGTTTTGGATCAGAAATGTGTTGGTTTTGGGAATATTTGCATTATACACTTACTAGCTGAGGATCCCTCATCCAAAAATCTGAAATTCAACATGCTCCAATAAGCATTTCCTTTGAGCATCATGTTGGTGCTCAAAAAGTTCTGGATTTTATGCATTTTGGATTTTGAAGTTTTGAATTAGGGATATTGAAACTGTAATATTTATGAGATTTGAACTTTTTTGAGATTTTCTGTTTCTTTTTTTTAAGACAGGGTCTTACTCTCTCCCTCAGGCTGAAATGCAGTGATACAATCACAGCTCACCATAGCCTCGACCTCCTGGGCTCAAGTCCTCCCAGCTTAGCCTCCCAAGTACCTGGGACTATACATGCGAAGCATTACACCCAGCTAATTTGTTTTAAATTTACTTTTTTTTTTTTTGAGATAGAGTCTTGCTCTGTCACCCAGGCTGGAGTGCAGTGGTGCGATTTTGGCTCACTGCAACCTCTGCCTCCCGGGTTCAAGCGATTTTCCTGCCTCAGCCTCCTGAGTAGCTGGGACTACAGGTCTGTGCCACCACACCTGGCTAAGTTTTTGTATTTTTAATAGAGATGAGGTTTCACCCTGTTGGCCAAGCTGGTCTCAAACTCCCAACCTCAGGTGATCCACCTGCCTCGGCCTCCCAAAGTGCTGGGATTACAGGTGTAAGCCACAGCACCTGGCCTTAATTTACTTTTTTTGTAGAGACAAGGATCTTACTCTGTTGTCCAAGCTGGTTTTGAATGCCTGGGCTCAAGCAGTCCTTCTATCTCGGCCTCCCAAAGAAGTGTTAGGATCAGGCTAACTATGAGTCACCATCCCCGGCCAGATTTTCTTTTGTGCCTGAATATATATTATTTTTATAAATATCTCATGTGCATTAAAAATATGACAATTATTTGTAGCACACAAAGCTTAATAGATACAGCTTTCCTAACTATTTTCTATATACTTATTTTTTTCGTAACTGATTTGCAAAGCCTAATAGAACTGGATAAAACCCCCATTTATTTGGTAACTGACTATTTTAATACTTGTCTGGATGTTATTATGGCTTTCTCCTGTGCAGCACCAACTTCTTTTGGGAACTCTCCCTGTGCTCTAACCCTGTTTTATTGTGGCCTACCAATCTCAATAACCCATCTCTTTTATTATAGACACAAGCACATGACCCAGATCTGGCCGGAACCAAGCTCCCAGTTAGTCAATGACAGAAACATAACTCCAGCTATAAGGAACATTATTGGTTGCATAACCAGGAAGTCCAGGCTGAGGGGCTATTCACTGGCTCAGAGGCCACCAGATTCAGTGACTCAAGTGATGTTGAGCCTCTCCCTTGCTCCTGGTAACTTCTCTGCCTCCATGTGATGGCCTTATTCTCTCTTCCTACAGAGCATCTTCCTTCATAGGTGGTAAGGGATGGAGGCAGGGAGGGTGATGCTCCCAGATGTCTTCTTCTAATGTCTAGACAGAATCTTATGGAAGGACCGACTGGCCTTGTTGGGCTTGTTTGACTTGTTTGACTTGTCCAGTCACTGTGGCCAGGGGAATGGTTTTTCATAGATTGGCTAGACTTAGCTCAAGCACCAATCTCTGGGGCCCCAGAGGTGACATATGGAGATTGCCTGCCTCAGCAGAATCCTGGAGGTTGAGGAAAGGATGAGTCTGTAGAAGAAAACTGATTACTGTTAACAAAAGGATGAGGGAAAAGGGTGTTGGGAAGGGAAGAACAGGTGTTTACAATGGGCTGCACCCCCTGGCTATACGATTGGTTCAGGGATGGGCATGTGATCCAAGCCAGCCAATTAAAGAACTTCCAGGGATTTGTTTTCTCTCTGTGGAGCTGGCAAGGATGAAATCTCTTTCCTGTAATGCACAGATAGTCGGCCTGGAGCTGCCTATGGCCATATTCAGTCTCTGAGTTCAGTCATACTCCTGTCATGTCAATTTGTTGAGCCAAGAACCACTCTGCCCCCTTTGTGCTTAAGCAGATTGGAATTGGGTTTCTCTTGCTTGCAACCAGAGACCTACCCAATGCAGTACTATTATGTCTTCCTTCCATCTTTTATATTTAACAATATAAAGTGACCTTCTGTGTCCTGTGTAATTTGCCCTAGATCACAATTTGTTAAGTGGCTAAGTCAGATGAAACCCAGATGGGCTGGCTCCAGAGCTGAGAGCAGCACCTTGGGGCAGCTGATAATTCCACAGAAAGCAATTTAGTCCCCTCACCAGGGGATGGTGGGGGATGACTTCTCAGGTTTCAGTCCACCGAATAGGCCTCAAGTATTGTAACTAGATTTTTTTAAATATGAAAGGTTTTACTTTATTTTATTCTTTTTTATTTTATTTTATTTTTTGAGATGGAGTCTCGCTCTGTCGCCCTGGCTGGAGTGCAGTGTCTCAGCTCACTGCAACCTCCGCCTCCTGGGTTCAAGCAATTCTCCTGCCTCAGCCTCCCAAGTAACTGGGATTACAGGTGTGCACCACCACACTTGGCTATTTTTTTTTGTATTTTAGTAGAGATGGCGTTTCATTGTGTTGCCCAGGCTGGTCTTGAACTCCTGAGCTCAGGCAATTCACCCACCTTGGCCTCCCAAAATGCTAGAATTACAGGCATGAGCTACTGCGCCTGGCCTTACTTTATTTTATTCTAATTAAAAAAAATAAAAATAGCTTTTTTCCTGGCTAATATGTAACTTGGGCTGCATTACCAAGTTCATGTGAAGATTTCTCATGTTAAGATAAAGTTGAGCAGAAAATTCTTAAAAATCTGTTTTCTTGATCATTTCCTGAATCATTTAAAAGAAAGGTATCACATAATCATTAGAATACAGATAATACAGGGCTGGGCATGGTGGCTCTCACCTGTAATCCCAGCACTTTGGGAGGCCAAGGCAGGCAGATTGCTGGAGCCCAGGAGTTCGAGACCAGCCTGGCCAACATGATGAAACCCTGTCTCTACCAAAAAACAATTACAAAAATTAGCTGGGTGTGGTGGTGTGAAACTGTAGTTCCAGCTACTCAGGAGGCTCCCTTGAGATTGGGGGGCAGAGGTTGCAGTAAGTTGAGATTGTGCCATTGCACTCCAGCCTGGGCATCAGTGAGACCCTGTCTCAAAAAAAAAAAAATACTGATAACATAAATGATACAACTGAATATGAAGGAGAATACACCAAGGCCGACCACCATGAGACAGTCTCTGTTTATATTTTGGTTAATATCCTTGCAGATATTTTTCTGTGTATATAAACATATAAAGATCCATTTATTTTAATAATACAATTCAACTGCACTGTAGCATGGTTTTGTAGCCTCTTTTTCTACCTGCCCTCACCTCTGGAGCATTTCTGGAGCATTTCTGTGTGGCCCATACAATTCTAAGCACTTTTCCTGAATTATTCATGCAATCCTCCCATCCGCTCCATTCCAAATAACTATGTCTAGATTTATGTCATCATTTTCCATGGCATTCTGTTGAATGAAGGGTCTCATCATTTATTTAAATAGTCACTTCCCTATTGATGAACTTGTAGGTTGCCTCCACATTTTTACTAAAATATAACGAACTGACCACAGATGAATGTGAATAACTTAGATCTTGTGATATATTGTGATTACTTTAATGGGATCAGAGAAGCCAACCCCATCCTGGTCCTGCATGACCTGGTTTTTCCACTGTCAGATAATGTCCTGGGGCAGGAAGAATAGGTTGGGGCCTTTGATAAAGATGGCAGAAAAAGATCCTCTCTCTGGAGTTGACGGTTGGGTCAGTGGGGCCTGGCTTTGCCATAAGGGGGACACTGGGGCAGTTTCAGAGGGAGCAGTGAGCTGCCCCTGGCCATCAAGAAACAGGTGCTTCCCCAGTAGCAGCCTGAGCCGGGTCTGGGCATGTGCAGTGACGTTACCTGTGCTGTGCGTCCCTGTGGTCTCAGCACCTGTGAGAACCTGGCCTTTGCTCTACTGGGGGATTGAGAGGAGGGGCCCGTGTCATGCTCTGGATGGAGTAGCCAAGGGAGTTTTAATCAAGGTGATAAACGGTCGTATGCATCTAAACTCTCTTCACAAAATGAGGGCGAATACACAAGGACTTCCAGTGGACAGGTGATAGGGAGACCTATTGCACACAGAGGTCCGCACTTGCATCACAGTATGGGTTTGCTCAGCAACACTAAGGCAAAAGAAATGACACCTTTAAAAATTTTTCCAAACCAGATTAAATGTGGCTCAGCCTCCAGCTGTCCTAACGATAGAATAGTCAATTTCATCGTTTTGGGGAGCTACTTCTCTATCTTAGGATTCCCCAAGAGTCTTGGTGGGGAGAGGCGTTGGAGTCAGTATTGCGGCAACTCAGAGGGTTTTACTGGGGGAGTTTAGTGACGGGACTATTTGTGTGATATGAGAACTAAATAGAGGATTGTGGCAGAGAGCTGAGAATGTGATAGTGGAGCCTCCTGCTGGGACTATAACCACTTGAAAGCGACCTCCAACGGAATCATGGCCATGCAGGGCAGAGAATAAAGAGAGCGAATTTTGGGGGTGAAGGGAAAAGTGGAGAACGATCAGCATAGGGAGCTGCACTCATGGCCAGCTCTGGTGTTTCTCTTCACCCTAGTCTAGGGGATCTACTTCTCATGGGGAGGAGCCCACTTCCTGCTTGTGATTGTGGCTCCATGGGCAGGCCCTGGGTGCTGGGCTGAGTTTGAATGAGGAAGGCTGTGCTGCCCTGAGGTACTGATGCTTTCCCAGGACACCCTGGAAATGGTGGCAGGCTGCCTCTCCTTGCCCTTTCACCTAAGGGACCACCGAGGGAGGGGCTGGTCTCTGGGGTGGCAGCAGAGAGCCCTCGGACATTGGGGCTGCAGGGCTGGAGGTACCAAAGCCAGCCATGAGTACGTGGGGGCTCACAGTGAAAATTCACTTTATCTGGTTGTGTGCTTTGAGTTTCACAAGAAACTTTCTTCATAAGAAAACTTGGGTTTCCCTCAAGATTTTTATTATAAGTCAATGCCTTGGACAACTTTATATCTCTGGAAAGGATAAAGTCACTTGAAAGGTGGAAATATTTATTCAACAAAGAACCAACTCTTCCAAATTTGTTGAATCTAGTTCAGCATTTTGTTTCAGATCCCATATTAAAGGTCAGCATGAAAATAAACTTTAGTGTCATAGTTTTGTAAGGATAAGTAAATACAGTGGATTGAGGGTTAAAATAAATTAACTTACACACACACACACACACACACACACACAGACACACACTCTTTTCACCTGTTTTGAAACAAAGTAAATTTATTTTGTAACGGCTTTTTGAGGTATAATTCACATACTACATAATTCACCCCCTTAAAATGCAGAATTCAATGGTGTTTAGTTTAGCCACAGAGTTGAGCTACCATCACCATAATCAATTTTAGAACATTTTCATCACGCTGAAAAGAAACCCTGTACCCCTTAACCATCAACCTCCAATCCCCACTCCCCAGGCCTTTGTAACACCAATCTACTTTCTCTGTCAATAGATTTGCCTTTTCTGGGCCTTTTATATAAATGGAATCATACAGTATATGTGGCCTTATGTGTCTGGCTTCTTTTACTTAGTACAATGTTTTCAAGAGTTATCCATGTTGTAGCATGTATCAGTAATTTGTTTCTTTCTGTGCCCAAATAATATTCCACTGTATGAATAACACCACATTTTGTTGATCTTTTTGTTAGTTGATGGACATTTGGGTTGTTTCTCCTTTTTGGCTATTATGAATGATGCTGCTATGAGCAGGTATGTACACATTTTTGAAGCAATTCTTGGGCCCCAGCCTCCAGAGTAGCTGGGATTATAGGTGTGTGCCACGACACCTGGCTAAGTCTGTTTGTATTTTCAGTAGAGACGGGGTTTCGCCACGTTGGCCTGGCTGGTCTTGAACTCCTGACCTCTAGTGATCTGCTTGCCTTGGCCTCCCAAAATGCTGGGATTACAGGTGTGAGCCATGTAATAAAAACTGGTCTATGTTTTTATTTTCTTGAGTATATATTAATGATTAAATTTCATAAATCATTCCTTCCATTATCAGTGAAGAAATAAGTGTAGAGGGAAATCAGAAGGAACAATTTATCAAACTGGATATCGAAAAGAATACCTGTAGCATGCTTACTGTATACTGGTGCTATTCTGAGTGCTTACTTAGCCATTAGCTATTAACTTATTTAATCCTAATGGCTATTTTCATTCCCATTTTATAGATGGGGAAACTGAGGCACACTGACATTGAGTAACTTGCCCAAGGAATGGCAGAACTAGAATTCAAACCTGGGTTTGTACTCAATAAAATGTCTACATCATATACATTGGGGAGGTTAACAAAGGTGTACCAGATGTGTCTGTTGTGCTTATTGAAACCACCTGGCCTACCAAACCCTTACATAAAGATGTGACAAGCGAGCCTCCAAGGATCACCCAAAACTGCTGAAATTCACACTATGGATACCCGGGGGCCCAAATGAGGTTTTCTCCCAAGACAGAGAAAGCATTAATGAGTTTAGAGCAAGAGCCAGACAGCTGCTGAATTGTTTAACGTGCATTTTAGTCTCTCACCAGAGTTTCTCGCCTGCTTACCTGGGCTGCCTGATAGCTTTTCATGGGCAGCTCTCATATTCAGAGCAAAGTGTGTTCAATTTACTGACCATCTGTTGATAAGAGGTGAGAGGAGAAAATATTTCCCTTGAGGTTTGTCTAGAAATAGTTTTAAGAAATCCTTGTAGGCAAACACTTCCTAATGATTTAAATGTAGCTTGTCCCTCTTGGGCTCCTCAAAACAGTCATCTCACCAGTTCTACCTCAAGGGTGGTTTGTAGCCAGGATGGCTTTGCCATGGTGAACACAGAGCTGTGTGTCTCAGGGAAGGGGCGAGGAACATGTGGGGAAGAGAAGGATCAGTTTAAAGATGGTGGGAAGCAGGCACACCTGTGCATCAGAAAGCCAAGGGCTCAGCCTGTGCATCGGAAATCCAAGGGCTCACCCTGGAGTCGTACTACCATTTTATCATCAATTCTAGAACATTGTCATCACCACAAAATAGAAGAGAAATCTGCATTCCACCATAGCCTCCTTATACCCAGGTTTGTCTAAACAATTACCCTTTAGCAATACCAGGTTATACTTAAACAAAATGGTTTGCAAAATATCGTTAATTAAGTAGTCTGTCTCTCTTTTTTTTCTTTTTTGAGACAGACTCTTGTTCTGTCACCCAGGCTGGAGTGCAGTGGTGTGATCTCGGCTCACTGCAACCTCCACCTCCTGGGTTCAAGCAACTCTCCTGCCTCAGCCTCCCAAGTAGCTGGGATTCCAGGTGCTAGCCACCATGCCCAGCAAATTTTTGTATTTTTAGTAGAGACGGGGTTTTGCCATGTTGGCCACGCTGGTCTTGGAAGTTTGATTTTTCTATGGTCACCAACGGACACTTGATTTCTATAGCTTGAGAATGGCGGCCATCTTTCTTTCTTTCTGACTGACATTCTTTCTTCTTGTGCTCTTCCAAACGTTCTGGCTGCTCTTTAGGGGTTCCTTTTCCTTTGATCACATCTACAATATTGGTGTTTCCTAAGTCCCGTGCCTAGCGACTGTCTCTTCTCCACATACATCCCTGGGCGGGCCACACTCAACAACTGTCAGGGCTTTCTCAACTGCGCTTCCTCTCTCACCTGAAACCCTCTTCCCTACCCTTTCTACTAGGTTGACGTCTCCATCACCAGCTGCTCCCCACCCTCGTCTGGATGGGCCTCTTGGGCAGGCTCCTCTTTCCTTTCCTTCAATCATCCTCGCGTGTGGGACGCCGTCTGTCTGCTCTGCCATCAGCCACGCATCCTGAGGGCAGGGACCACGCGGGGGTTGCCCATCTCCGTATCCTCCGTGTCAGCACAGCACTTCGCCCTGAGCAATTGTCCAATAAATGAGCAGTGAGTAAATGAAAGAACGAGCAAAGCCTTGCAACAGGAAAGGGGCCAGCGGCGTCTGCAGTGCAAGACCCGGCCTGGTGGAGCAGAGCCCCGAGGTTCAGAAGTCGGGTCTGGAAGGCTGTGGCCGGTGGGAGAGGGGCCCGGCGCCAGCCGGGGCCTGGGACAAGGCGTCTCAGAGGCCGCCCACTGGGAGCCAATGGTTGCAGCGAGTTGTCCCCGCGAGTGAGGCCGGAGAAGGCGCGGAGGCCCCTGGCCTGGCCATTTTGCCCTTGCGGCGGCCGAGCCGCCAACTACCAGTCTCTCCGCCGAGCACATACCCCTCGCGCATCGCTCTTGGCCCCACCCGGCCACCGTCGCTCTCTAAATCGCCGCTCTCGTGACCCGGAAGAGCATTCTCCTTAGCAACTGCGGGACTGCGGCGGCGCCGGCCTCCGGGGAGAAAAGGTGAGACCCTCCCTCGCCTCCCGGCTACACCGCCTAGTGCTGCATGACCCCCTCGGGAGCGACGCGGGGTCTGGTCTCTGGGAGGCCCCGCGGCGCTTCGCCAGGCACCTGCGGCGGCGGCCCGGGACGAACGTCTTCCGTCTCTGGCGTTGCTCCCCGGCCCACGCGTCTCCCCTGTCTCGCATCTCTGTCAGTGTCCGCCGCTCCCCACTCTGCTCTTGACGGACCCGGCCTCCCGGGCCGCGCTCATAGCACCTGGGCCCTTGTGCCCTAGGATGGTGTGAGGGGAGCGAGACCAGAATTAGAGCTTGCTGCTATAGAGAGGACGCTTTCCGAGGCTCGGGTCACCTGTGGACGCGGTTCTCAGGGGTCTTGATCGAGATGTTTAGGACTGGCAGGGATGGGGTGCCTCAGGAATCTTGAACAGCAGCCGTTTAATTGTAACACTAGTCTTGACCTTTGCGCTTTCCACAGTAATACGCTTAATCTGCTTTATTGATCGTAGAGACTCTTTTTTTAAAAAAATTATAATTAAAACGTTTATTTTAGATATGGGGGATACGCATGCAGGTTAGTTACATGGGTATATTGCACCCAGGTAGTGACTGTAGAACCCAGTAGGTAGTTTTCAACCCACATCCCCCATATCGCCCCCCCTCCGGTAGTCCACAGTGTTTATTGTTCCTGTGTTTATGTCCATGTGTGCTCAATGTTTAGCTCCCACTTATAAGTGAGAACATGAGGTATTTGGTTTTCTCTCCCTGTGCTAATTCGTTTAGGATTATGACCTCCAGCTCCATCTATGTTGCTGCAAAGGACACGAATCCCTCCTTTTTTGTGGCTGCATAGTATTCCATGGTGTACATCCACATTTTCTTTGTCTAGTCCGCCGCTGATGGTCACCTAGGTTGATTCCGTGTCTTTGCTGTTGTGAATAGCTCAGCCGTGAACATGCAAGTGCCTATGTCTTTTTGGTGTAATGGTTTGTTTTCCTTTGGTTCTATACCCAGCAATGGGATTGCTGGGTGAAACGGTGGCTCTTTAAGTTCTTTGAGAAATCTCCAAACTGCTTTCTGCAGTGGCTGAACTAATTTACATTCGAACAGTGTGTAAGTGTTCCCTTTTCACTACAGCCTCACCAGCATCTGTTGTTTTTTGACTTTTTGATAGTAGCCATTCTGACTGGTGTGAGATGGTATTTCACTGTTGTTTTGATTGGCATTTTTCTGATAGTCATGAGCATTTTTTTCATATATTTGTTGCTTGCTTGTATGGCCAGGTCTTTTTTTTGGGGGGGGGGCGTATTTTTCTGAGAGGTGTCTTTTTATGTCCTTTGCCCGTTTTAAAAAATGGGCTTATATGTTTTTTGCTTGTTGTTTAAGTTGCATGTGGATTCTTGATATTGGACCTTTGTCAGATGCATAGTTTGTGAATATTCTCTCCCATTTCGTAGGTTGTCTGTTTACTCTGTTGGTAATTTCTTTTGCTATTCGAGGCTCTATAGTTTAATTAGTTACAACTTGTCAATTTTTGTTTTTGCTGCAGTTCCTTTTGGGGACTTAGCCAAAAATTTGCCAAGGTCAGTGTCAAGAAGTGTATTTCCTAGGTTTTCTTCTAGGATTTTTATAGTTTGAGGTTTTTATTTTATTTTGAGACCGGGTCTCACTGTCACCCAGGCTGGAGTGCAGTGGTGTGACTACAGCTCACTGCAGCCTCGACTTCCCTGGCTCAAGTGATCCTCCCACCTCAGCCTCCTGAGTTGCTGGGACTACATCTGTGCACTACCACGTTTGGCTAATTTTTGTATTTGTTGTGGAGATGTGGTTTCGCCATGTTGCCCAGGCTGGTGTCTAACTCCTAGGCTCAAGGGATCCACCTGCCTCAACCTCCCCAAGTGCCGAAATTGCAGGCATGAGCCACTGTGCCTGGCTGAGGTCTTTACATTTAAATCTTTAACCCATTATATATATCGTGAAATATAAGGATCCAGTTTCATTCTTCTGCATATGGCTAGTCAATTATCCTAGCACCATTAATTGAATAGGGAGTCCCTTTCCCTATTTGACATTTAAAAAAAAATTGCTTGTTTTTGTCAGCTTGTTGTAGATCAGATGGCTGTAGGTGTGGAGCTTTATTTCTGAGTTTTCTGTTCCATTGTTCTGTAGGTGTGAGACTTATTTAATTGTATATCTTGAATTTGTCCTTTTCTGGGGAATTTGCTTTCCAGTTGTGAGTGAGGTGTGGTTAGTATATTCCGTAGCTTAGATTTTGTGTCTTCCAGTTTTTCTGCCAGAGGAAATCTTCCTGGGCCTAACTAGGTTTGAGAAGTATTTCAAGTGAAATTTGTTACATTGAAGATGTTGTTAATAGCCCAGACTTACACTTCAAAAAACACTGTGGCACTGGAAAACCTCTTCTGATTGAGCTTGAATGAGTGGTACTAAGAAAACTGTAAGCCTTATTTGAACATGGTTGGATAATGACTTTATTTTTCATCTGATCATGATGGAGCTAAAACTGAGGCATATGAACCATTTTTGGAAATGACATTATTTGGGAATAAAATGTGGGAGTTTCTATACCAAAATTCATAATTCAAAATTATAATTTCATTTCAATTTAATAAATATTTATTAAGCATCTACAACATTACACACTTTAAAGGATGTAAAAGAAATAAAAGACTGCACACATGAATTTGTTAGGAAAGTAATGAAATGGGCATTTGTTTAAATGCAAAATATTTGGTAGAGATATTAAGTGCTATAGTAGGTTAGAGGGTGGAGAAATCATTTATGGATTAAATGGGACTTGATTTGTCTCTAAAGTACAGATATAATTTGTATTTGTATTGGAGGGGACAAGAAGTCCTAATTCCTTTCCTTATATTCTTAAGAGTTTGGGAAATAGTTCCATGTGGCATTTTGAAGGTCTTATTTAATGTTCTCAGGTCACTTGATTTGTGATCTATTTCTTTCAAATAGTCTTAGTACAAAACTAGAGGGCATTTTTCCTGTTTGAGATCTAAGATAGTGAAGCTATTAATTGAGGGCTTTGCCACTTAGAGATTCTTTGCGTCTGCATTTGGTGTTAGGTTTATATGAAATACCACAATTTAAGTATAGTTATTGTTTCAGTCATGCTCAAGAGTCTTGTGAAATGTTGCTCTTTATTTATTTGACGGATATTTCTGAAGTGCTTCCTATGTAGCACTAACTATATCAGGAAATACCAAAAACAACTGTTACTTAGTAACCAGTGGGTGTGCTTTCTATATGGAGGGTGTGTGTGTGTTTAACCTATTAGCTTTTGTTGCTCAGCATTTGCCTTGAGACATTGAAAGCCAGAGCAATTAATGTATACATCTGAATTGACTATTTTTTTTTTTGAGTTTAATAAGGGAGCTCAATTGCTTTGGGCATCCACCAAAGATACATTTGTGAAGATGACCAAACTCTTAAGTCCTCTTAAAAGATGTTCTGTTGCTTTTTTATAGACTTAGTGGTCATTTATTCACTTATTCAACAAATATATTGGAGATGGGGGAGAGTGAATGCATATTTGATCCCTGTCCTCAGTAGATGATACTCAACCACACAAATGAAAATCTGTGGCTGTGACAAGTGTTTTAGAGAAATCACAGAAATGACATTTTAAGTGAGATCTGCGAGATGCACAGGAAGAGAACAATGTTCCAGTCAAAGCAAACCCATGTTGCCCTAGATGGAGTGCAGTGGTGAGATCACGGCTCACTGTAGCCTCAACCTTCTGGGCTCAAGTGATCCTCCCGCTTCAGCCTCCCAAGGTTCTGGGATTATAGATGTGAGCCACCACACCTAGCCTGTCCTTTTATTTTAACCTTCAAAAAGTTTTTTGTTTTACAGGACGAGTTATCATGAGACGAAATACTATTTAGCATGAATACAAGTAAAACTACCTGGAATGAGTGGATAGATCCCTCTAAGTTTTGGCCACCTATGCTATTTTTGGTGATGTCAGGGAGGTGGAGACTTGACCAGAATTATTATTCTTCATTTTTTTTTTTTTGAGACGGAGGCTTACTCCATTGCGCAGGCTGGAGTGCAGTGGCGCGATCTCAGCTCACTACAACCTCCACCTCCTGGGCTCAAGTGATTCCCCAGCCTCAGCCTCCTGAGTGGCTGGGACTACAGGTACATGCCGCTATGCCTGGCCAATTTTTTGTATTTTTAGTAGAGACGGGGTTTCACCATGTTGTCCAGGATGGTCTCGCACTCCTGACCTTGAGCCATCTGCCTGTCTTGGCCTCTAAAGTGCTGGGATTACAGATATGAGCCACCGCGTTCGGCCTTTTTGAGACAGAATCTCACTCCGCTGCCCAGGCTGTGTTGCAGTGGTGTGATCATAGCTCACTGTGACCTTGAACTCCTGGGCTCAAGTGATCTTCCCACCTGAACCTCCTGAGTAGTTGGGTCTACAGGCATGAGCCACCATACCCAGCTAGTTAAAATACTTCTTTTATTTTTTTTGGAGATACAGGGTCTTGCTCTGTTGCTCAGGCTTGTCTGAAACTCTTGGCCTCCAGTGATCCTCCTGCGTCAGCCTTTCAAATGTTGGAGTTACAGGCATGAACCACTGCACTTGTCCCAGAATTCTTGTTGTCTTTATTAAACTGAAGGTGTTGGTAGAATGGCACAAGATGCTCCTTTTTGTCACGTAACATGAAGTAGAAGGATTTGATGGTTTTTTTCATATAAAAGGCATTTTATTTGGAACCATAGCAAGAACTTGATGTCTTAGAGTGGTTATTTTGTGACTAGTTATGTTGAGGCAAGACTTGATCAAGTTTAATTAACTGTTAGTGCACCTGCTTTTGATTCCTTACTTGCCCCAATAACAGGCTGCCTCTGAGATGCACTAACGGTGGCAGATGAGACAGTGGTCACACTGGTAGGAAGGGACTTCATGTGGTGCAAAGTATCTTGAAATTGTCTCTGATGAAATCATGGGACAGGGGAGAAGGGCTGATGAAGTACCCTGCCCTCAGTAAAGTAGTTGGTGGAGTGCCTGGTAGACACTGAGAGATTGTGTGACCCAAATCAGGAGGAGGCAGGAAGTTATACAATACTAATTGAAGAATCCTGCATTATAAGTTCTTTTTTGGTCCTCCTCTAATGAAATTGGATTGTTTCTATTTCCCATTAGGTTTTGATGAGGTAAGGTTTGTGATGATTATCTAGGTGTTGAGGTATTCAGAGAGAAGCCCGAAACATTTCTGTTTAACTTCATTTTTAGAGATCAGCTTTCCGTATGGAAAATAGTTGCCTCTTTCTCAGATGTCTGCCATGGTTAGCTTTAATCACTTTTAAAAGGTTGAATACAAAACTCCAGCAGCAGTTATACCAAGAAGGAGCTATTATTATTTTTGTTTAATCATTTTACCTATGGGACAGTATTAAACAAGTCCAGAAATTTACATGTTTTTAAAAATTTTAGTTTAGTTTTGTAAATGAAAAAAATGAATTGTTTTGAGATCTTTTTCTTTTGTTCAAATAATGCATTTATTTTCTTTATGTTTGACTGAATTTTTGCCAGTTCAAATCAGTCTTTTTTACAAATAAGGATGCCTTATAACTTTTATGACTGAAATACATATAATTAACAAAAAACAATTTTTAATAAATGAATTAGGGCCCAATTTCTGTTTTATAGGATTATTAATTATTGGTTAAGACCATATTTTTAAAGCCGATTTATTGAGGTATAGTTGACAGTTTATAAACTGCACATATTTGAAGTGTACAATTTGTTAAGTTTTGACATATATGTGCACTTGTAAGACTATCATTACAAACAAGACAGAGAACGTATCTATTATGCCCAAAACTGTTTTCATAACCCTGGCTCCCTGACCCCTATCCCAGACAACTGATGTTTTCATCACTGTACATTAACTTTCATTTCCAAGAATTTCCTCTTATTTTATATAAATGAAACTATACAATATGTAGTTATGCTTCTCTCACTCAGCATAATTGAGAGTCATCTCTGTTGTTAACTGTATCAAGTAGTTGATTCCTCTTTATTGATGAGTAATATTGCATTGTATGGATGTACCTCAGTTTATTAATAAGTTTATCTGCTGATGGACACATTGGTTGTTACTGGTTTTAGTTATTAAAAATAAGATTTCCATAAAAATTTGTTTACAAGGCTTTGTAGGGACATATATTTTTATTCCTCTTGGTTAAATACCTAGGAGTAGAATGACTAGATCATATAATAGGTATATGCTTGATCTTTAAGGAAACTGTCAATGTTTAGTTATTCCTAAGTATTTAATAGTTTTTGATGCTATTTGATATGGTTTGGTTTTGTGTCCCCACCCAAGTTTCATGTTGAATTTTAATCCCCACATGTCGAGCAGTGAAGTGATTGGATTATGGGGCTGATTTCCCCCATGCTGTTCTCATGATAGTGAATTCTCACAAGATCTGGTGGTTTTATAAATGGTAGTTTTTCCTGTGTTCTCACATGCTCTCTCTCTTGCCTGCTGCCATGTAAGACATGCCAGCTTCCTCTTTCACCATGATTGTAAGTTTCTTAAGTCTTTCTCAGCCGTATGGATCTGTGAGTCAATTAAAACTCTTTCCTTTATAAATTACCCAGTCTTGGGTATTTCTTTATAGTAGTGTGAGAATGGAGTAATACACTATTAAAATCATATTTTTGAAATTTGTATTTCAGATTGTTGCTGGTATATAAAAATATGATTAATTTTTTACATTAATCTTCTTTGTCAATCTGGCTAAGCTCACTTAGCTCTTATTAGTCCTAGACCTTTTTTTTTTTTTTTTTGAGATGGAGTCTCGCTGTGTCACCCAGGCAGGAGTGCAGTGGCACAATCTTGGCTCACTGCAACCTCCACCTCCCAGGTTTAAGTGATTCTTCTGCCTCAGCCTCCTGAGTAGCTGGGACTACAGGCACCCGCCACCGTGCCCAGCTAATTTTTGTAGTTTTAGAAGAGACGAGGTTTCACCATGTTGGCCAGCCTGGCCTCGTACTCCTGACCTCAAGTGATCTGTCCGCCTCAGCCTCCCAATGTGCTGGAATTACAGGCATGAATCACTGCACCTGGTGTCCTAGAGCTTTTTAATAGATTCCATTAGATTTTCTATGTAAAGATTATGTCATCTATGAATAGTTTTAATTCTTCCTTTCCAGGCTTTTGTTTCTTTTTGTTATTACACTGGCTGCAATCCGCAGTACAATGTTAAATAGAGAAGATGAGAGCAGATTACTTGTCTTGTTTCTTCTCTCAGGGAGAAAGCATTTAGTCTTTTTTCTTCTTGAACATATGGAATACAATTCTTTTTTAAAAAAAATTTTACCTAGCGATCTCCTCAAACATATAACTTATATGTATTTATTTCCTTAGAAATTCTGGGGTTTGGAGATGTTAGAATCAATAATGCTTCTGTTTCATTTTTTTTGTTGTTGTTCTGTTGCTTCTGTTTCTTGATCTTAAATGTTATCAGAACATAAGGCAATTCAAATTATGTGATAAAAAGATGTATTATAACCTGATCTTTTAGGCTAATAGAATAAACAAATCATCTCTTAAAAGTACAATAAGGTGATGTAGGCCGGGCGTGGTGGCTCAAGCCTGTAATCCCAGCACTTTGGGAGGCTCAGGCGGGTGGATCACGAGGTCAAGAGATCAAGACCATCCTGGCCAACATGGTGAAATCCCGTCTCTACTAAAAAATACAAAAATTAGCTAGGTGTGGTGGCACGTGCCTGTAGTCCTGGCTACTGGGGAGGCTAAGGCAGGAGAATTGCTTGAATCTGGGAGGCGGAGATTGCAGTGAGCGGAGATCACACCACTGCACTTTAGCCTGGCACCTGATGACAGAGCAAGACTGTGTCTCAAAAAAAAAAAAAAAAAAAAAAAAAAGTGATGTATTCAGAGAAGTAATTATAATGTTATTTATTTAGAAAACATATGTGCCTTTCAGTCTATTGTATCAGTTTGGTTGCTTTCTTTTTATGAAGGAAAGTCTTCAGTACAATACAATAATTAATGAAAAATGAGTAGTTTTATCATTTGTCTCACCATAATTTAACAGTTACTTGGGCATAGATTTGAACTGGTTTATCTACTTTTTACACTTTTAAATGGCATTCAATTAAGGTTAGTTTTAGTAAAGATCTTAGAATCTCAGATGGGACTTTTCAGCTTTAGGAAATTGGAATGTGTCCCTGGGCTATGCCCATGCCAGAGTGCCAAGCTAAAGGAATGTAGGAAACCTCTAACCAGGCCCTGCAAGGCACTCTGTGCAAAATAATGAGGTTACTAGCATGAAGAGTTCTGGACTCTGAGGCAGCTGAAACAGGATTCCATAACCTCTTTCCAATATTATTATTAGGTATTATATATCTTCAAGGCTAAGAATCCAGGGAAGGGAAAGCAGAAATGGGGTTGCTCAACTGAGAGGATAAAAAAGAGATGAGGGATGAAGGACTAGAAGTTAGAAGAAGGAAGAGCAGTTCTGCACACTTGAGGGAGTCGAGGGAGGAGAGGGATGTGCTTAGAGAAAGAAAGCTCCCCTAGAGGTCCTGGAGGTAATGCAGTTCTGGAATACAATTCTAATAACTACTACTTTCCCATTCTTCATTCCCATGTATTTCTACATTCTCATTCCCTCTCCTCCTCCTTCTTTCTCTCTCTCTTTCTTACTCTCTTTTTCTCTCCTCTCTCTATCTCACACACACACCCCTGTTTAAGAAGTGAATATGAATATGGAAAGCAGATGACAAGGGAGGTTGGATTAAATCATGGAGCATTTATTTAGTTTTTATTTCAATAGTTTTAGGGGAACAAGAGGCTTTTTTTTACATGGATGAATTGTGTAGGGGTGAAGTGTTGGCTTTTAGTATACTCATCACCCCAATAGTGTACATTACAACTCTTTTCTAGGTCTTTTCTATTTAACTACTGTATGCTTCTGCTCCAGGGAAGATATCTTTTAAAATTTCCTTTAATTTCCTAATACGGATGTTTCTTGACTTCTACTGGGGTTGCATCCTGATAAACCCATCATGAGTTGAAAATATCATAAATTGGGCCAGATGTGGTGGCTCACACCTATAATCCTAGCACTTTGGGAGGCTAAGGTGGGCAGATTACTTGAGCTCAGGAGTTCGAGACCAACCTGGGCAACATGGTGAAAGCTGTCCCTACTGAAAATAGGAAAAATTAGCTGAGTATGGTGGTGCGCACCTATAGTCCCAGCTACTTGGGGGCCTGAGGTGGGAGGATCGCTTGAGCTTGGGAGGCAGAGGTTGTGGTGAGCTGAAATTGCACCCCTATACTCCAGTCTGGGCAACAGAGCAAGACTCTCTCTCAAAAAAATAAAAATAAATAAAAATAAATTGAAAATGCATTTACTATACTGAACCTACTGAATGTCATAGCTTAGTTTAGCCTACATTAAATGCATTATGGTAGCTTAAAGTTTGGCAAATCATTTAACACAATGCCTTTTTTATAATAAAGTGTTGAATACCTCATGTAATTTATTAAATACTGTACTGAAAGTGAAAAACAGAGTGATCGTGTGGGTCCTTGAAGTACAATTTTGCTGAATGAGTATAGCTTTTGCACCATTGTAAAGTCGAAAAATTATAAGTTGAACTATCATAAGTTGGGGACCATCTGTCTGTACAATCTTACATGTAATTAATTTGGAGCCTTATTGATTGATTGATAACATTTTCATACTGTAGCACCTTTAGTTCTACTTTATTAGCACTTGTGATTGTATTGTTTATTGTATAAGAAGTCTTAAATCCTGTGTTCATGAAATTCCTTCCAAAGAAGTCAGCATACTTTATGCTAATTAATTTATTGATTGTCTCAGCCTTTGGCTTACCATACCCAAAGAGTATCCCACTTCCTCAAGCATCCAGGATCCTGCTTCAGCTTAAGGGTCATTGTGTGATCTTGTACTGTGCTAATGAAAGAAACACTCAGATGATAGTGTTGTGGGCAGAGCCCAGGCCTGGTTCTCGGGGACTTCTAAACTTCTGGCCAGTAGGGAGGAATACATGTGACACTGTCGTTGAACTCAGAACTACCCACCACATGCAGAATTTGCTCTGACATTGCAAATACTCAATTGGACTCACTGTAATATTTGTATCTCAAAGGAATTGAAAGCTGAGATTTCAAATGGGTTTCATGGAATTTTGATCAGTTAGAAAATAATAGAAAAATATCTAGCTGTTAAAATTGCATCATTCTTCTTGCAATGCTTTAAATTTTGTTACACATGTTTTTTGTTTTTTTTGTTGTGTTCTGGTCTGAAGTGATTGTCAGTGGTTTGTGTTTGATTAGGATCCATTGCCCTTACAAATATCCCTGCCCTACCTCCATGAGTCTCCTTGTTAATACAACTTCAGAAGAAAATATGAAAATCAAGGTTTTTGTTAACTCCTAACAGGTGTTAGAAGGACATGATAGAACCTGGCAGATTTTCAGTGGAAAAGATTGAGTCTAGAATTAAAAGACTATGTATGTTTTTACATGCATTCCATAGCCTTATTTGTTTGTAATTGAAAAATTACAAAGTAGAGTATGCAACATATGTGTAAGGTATATAGAATAACAGGACAATGAATACTCAATGTATACAACCACCAGATTAAGAAAAAAAATTATCGTTGCCATTGAAGATCTCTGTGCCTTTCCCCTTTCTGAGGTAATCTGAATTTTGTGTTTTTTCTTTATACTTGAACCACATAGTTCATATCCCTAAACTGTGGTTTAATTTTACATGTTTTTGACATTAATCAAATGGAATCACAGTGCAGATATTTTTCTGTGATTTGCTTTTTTCCCATAGTGTCATATGTGTTTGCTTTGGTCAGATTTTGTAAATAATCGTGGTCTGCTTGCACACAGACGTGTAAGATTATTTTGTAATAATTTCCCTTATTCGTCTCAGAGAATATGATTTATATGTTTCAGTCTTGTGGAAGTAAAAGAGAATCATTTCTGACTGCATAAAAAGAAACCAGTCTCCTTTAAGGCATTCTATCTCCATGCATTCCCCTATCCTCACTCTGGAACCCATTGCAGAGGAGCCCTTCGAGGTGGTGTTACCTCTTTTACCTCACCTTGGGCAGGCTGAGACACCTCCTGCTGCTCAAATAGGTGTGGCCTAGTGCTTCTTTACCCTGTGTATAAGAGTCACCAGGGGAGGGGAGCTTTGAGAATATCCATGCCTGTGTGCAAACATTGACCAATTAAAGTAGAATAGCTCCTTTACCTATAATTAAATTAGAATATTTCTATCTTTTACCTTTTTTTAAATTTAAAATTTCAGTTTTGTTTTAATTGGGTTGCTTCTTTCATATTGATTGTAGGTCTTCATAATATTCTGTATATTAATCTTTGGACTCCTATGTGTTATAAGTATTTTCTCCTAGTCAATTGATTTGTCTTTATGATTCCTTTTGGCTTACAGAAGTTTTTGATTTTTATAATTTGAGACTTTATTATTATGGCATCTGTATTTTGTGTCTTAACTAAGAAGACTTTCTTTAATCCTAGGTTTTAAGCAACTTTTCCTATATTCTTACTGTATTTATAATTTTACTTTCAACATTTAGCACTTTAAGCCACCTACAGTTTATTTTATATATTTAATTTACTTTTTTATTTTGAAACAGGGTTTTACTCTGTCACCCAGGCTGGAGTACAGTAGCATGATCTCAGCTCACTGCAGCTTTGACCTCCTGAACTCACGTGAGCCTCCTACCTCAACCTCCCGAGTAGCTAGGTCTACAGGCATTTACCACCATGCCCGGCTAATTTTTGTATTTTTTGTAGGGATGAGATTTCACCATGCTGCACAGGCTGGTCTTGAATTCTTTGGCTCAAGCGATCCATCTGCGTTGGCCTCCCAAAGTGCTAGAATTATAGGTGTGAGCCACTGAGCCTGGCCTGCAATTTTTTATGGGTAGTAAGAATCTAACTTTTCTTCAAACAGATAGCCAGCTGTCCTATTATCATTTGAGTGGTTCTCCCTCCTAGTGATTTGAAATACTTTTAAAATAATTTCCATAAGGTCTGTTTCTAGACTCTCTGTTTTCTTCTAATGATGTCTTTGTCTATTTCCAGTTAAATATGATAGTCTTTTAATTACTGGTATGTCATAGGATGTTTTTCAATTTGATAGAGCAAGTCTTTTCTCATTACTCTTTTGCAAACATTTCTCATCTGCTTTGTGCATTCTTCTTCCATTGGATTTTAAAAATTACTTTTTATCAATGTGAAATTCACATCATATAATGTTAGCCATTTTAAAGGGAATAATTGTAGTGAGTGTGACTAGTGGTACTTCTTGTGGTTTTGATTTACATTTTCCTAAAGACTGATGATGTTGAGCATCTTTCCATAAGCTCGTTGGCTGTAATTATATCTTCTCTGGAGAAATGGCTATTCAGATCCTTTGCCCATTTTTTTTCATTTGATTTTTAAGATAAGCTTGTTAGGCTGGGCATGGTGGCTCACACCCACAATCCCAGCACTTTGGGAGGCTGGGTCAGGTAGATCACAAGGTCAGGAGTTTGAGACCAGCCTGGCCAACATGGTAAAACCCCGTCTCTACTGAAAATACAAAAAATTAGCTGGGTGTGGTGGTGCCAGCCTATAATCCCAGCTACTTGGTAGGCTGAGGCAGGAGAATTGCTTGAACCTGGGATGGAGGTTGCAGTCAGCTGCGATTGTGCCATTGTACTCCAGCCTGGGCAAAAAGCAAAACTCTTTTTTGAGAAGAAGGAGAAGGAGAAGGAAGAGAAGGAAGAGAAAGAAGAAGAAGAAAGAAGAAGAAGAAGAAGAAGAAGAAAGAAGAAGAAAGAAGAAAGAAGAAGAAAGAAGAAGAAGAAGGAGGAGGAGGGAGGAGGAAGGAGGAAGGAGGAAGGAGGAAGGAGGAAGGAGAAGAAAGAAAGAAAGAAGAAGAAGAAGAAACTTGTTAATTTCTATTAAAAGGCCATGATTGGAATTTGTGATCACATTGACTTTTGCAACTCATTTTTAATTGACATCTTTATAGTATTGAGTCTTTTTTTTTTTTTTTTTTAATCAAAAGCAGGGTTTATTTGTTTAGGTCTCTTTTATGTTTTCAAGTGATCCTCTTCAGCCTCCCAAAAAGCTGGGGCCCACAGGCATGTGTACTATGCCTGGCTAATTTTTAAATTTTATTTTTTGAGACAAAGTCTTGCTCTGTTGCCCAGGCTGGAGTGCAGTGGTGTGATCTTGGCTTACTGCAGCCTCTGTCTCTCCGGTTCAAGTGATTCTGGTGCCTCAGCCTCCCTAGGAGCTGGGATTACAGGTATGCATCACTGTGCCTGGCTAATTTTTATATTTTTAATAGAGATGGGGTTTCACCATGTTGGCCAGGCTAGCCTTGAACTCGTGACCTCAAGTGATCTGCCTACCTTGGCCTACCAAAGAGCTGGGATTATAGGCATGAACCACCGTGTCTAGCCTTCCTTCATGTTTTAAAAATAATTTTTAAATTCAAATTAGATCTCACATCTTACTAGCTTGTGACTTTGGTTACTACTTAGAATTAATCTTTTTTCTTCTTGCATTCTCAAATTTATTATTGTTGGCATATAGGCATGTTAATAATATAATTTGTGAGTATGTCCTTTTAGATGTTCTAGAAAGTCATTTTATCTGTAAATGATAAACATTATCTGATTATGTTGGCTAGGGCTGCTCCAGCTTAGTGTTGAACTGTAGGTGGTATCTCGTCCTAACTGTAATGGAAATGCCAGTAATACTGTTAAGTATTTTATATGTATATATAAATAAATATATATATATGAGATATACATTTACATATTATATGTATCATATATTTATATATAAATAAACATATATGTTTATTTTAATTAAGTGCTTAAGTGTCTTTTCTTAGATGTTTGATACTAACTGGTGCCCAGTCATGGTGGGTACCCCTGTAATCCCAGCATTTTGGGAGGCCAGGTGGGTGGATCATGAGGTCAGGAGTTTGAGACCAGCCTCGCCAACATGGTAAAACCCTGTCTCTACTAAAAATACAAAAACTTAGCCGGGCGTGGTGGTGCATGCCTGTAATCCCAGCTACTCCGGAGGCTGAGGTAGGAAAATCCGCTTGAACCCAGGAGGCGGAGCTTGCATGGTAGGGAGTTTTTCATCTTATTCTATGCTTTGGAATAATTTATCTAACATGGGAAGCAAGATATTATATTTGCCTTTACATTTGTTTATGATGTAGTATATGTTTAGTACTTACGTTTTTTATCTTTTTGCAGTTAAATCTATCCTTTTTATGGTTTTGTATTTTATGATTATTTCTTTAATCTGTCAAGTTTGGTGTGAAGTAGATAAAGGATAAGGTTTTAATTCATTTCTTTTCCCTGTATAGCTCCATTGTTACATTACCATTTAGTGAGAAATCTTTTTTTCTGTTGATCCGAAATGCCTCCTTTATCATATACTAAATAATTTATACATTTGGATTTGTTTCTTAGCTTTTTTTCAAGCATCTTTTTTTTTTTTTGAGACAGTCTCAACTTGTCACTCGGGCTGTAGTGCAGTGGCGTGATCTCAGCTCACTGCAATATCCGCCTCCCAGGTTCAAATGATTCTCCTGCTTCAGCCTCCTGAGTAGCTGGAACTATAGGCACCCACCACCACGCCTGGCTAATTTTTTGTATTTTTAGTAGAGAAAGGGTTTCACCATGTTGGCCAGGCTGGTCCCGAACTCCTGATCTCATATGATCCACCCGCCTGGGTCTCCCAAAGTACTGGGATTACAGGCGTGAGTCACCATACCCAGCCTTAAGCATCTTTTAATGATAATTATTGGTAAACTCATTTGAAAACTAGGTTGAAAGACAAGTATATTTTTAAGCTGACTTTTATGCATCTTAATTAATCAGGCTTTGCTCTGGTTTCACTCTATATGTTTTACATTCTTCTATCTTTATTGGAAGAGTTGTTTGAGATCATTGGAGAGGAGTTTTAGGTGAATCTTCTAAGCCTAGTTTTAGTGGTGTATTGATTTACTGAGGCTGCTGTAGGAAAGTATCACAAACTGAATGGCTTAAACAACAAATTTATTTTCTTACAGCTATGAAGGATAGAAGTGTGAGAACAAGGTGTTGGCAGGGTTGGTTCCTCCCAAAGGCTTTGAAGGAGAGTCTGTTGCATGTCTCTCTTAGCCTATAGTGGTGGCTGGTAATCTTTGGCTTGTAAAACAGAAGTCCTAAATCCCTGGGCCATGGACCAGTACCAGTCTGTGTCCTGTTAGGAACTGGGCCACAACAGCAGGGGTTGAGTGGTGAGCAAGCATTACTGTTTGAGCTCTGCCTTTGTCAGATCAGTGGTGGCATTAGATTCTCATAGGAGCGCGAACCCTGTTGTGAACTGTGTGTGTGAGGGATGTAGGTTATGCACTGTTTATTAGAATCTAATGCCTGATGATCTGAGGTAGAACATTTTCTCCCTAAAACATCTCCCCAACCTCTGTCCGTGGAAAAATTGTCCTCTATGAAACTGGTCCTTGGTGTGAAAAAGATTGGGGACCGCTGTTATAGAAGCATCATCCCAATTTGGTGCCTTCATCATCACATGATGTTCTGCTGTATGTGTATCTGTGTCCAAATTTCTCCCTTTTTTATAAGGACAACAGTCCTATTGGATTAGGGCCCACCCTACTCTAGTATGACTTCATCTTAACTAAGGATATCTGCAACAACCCTGTTTCCAAATTGGGTCACATTCTGAGGCACTTTGGGTTTAGGACTTCAAAATATGAAATTTGGGGGGAGACAGTTTGACGTAATAAATGACTAGTGTTTTTCACTGGATTTATGTCTTCGATTCTAGCCTATACCTTTCGTTTATCTCCTGACATTTGTTTCCTATGTTTTTACTCTTTATTCAGCAAGTGTATATTGAGTTCTACCACCTGCCTTTCCTGCTCTGGGGACTAGTGATGGCAAGTTTCCTGTGCTCATGGAGCTTAGAGTGAGGGGATATAGAGAATAACCAAGTATACAAATAAATGGCCAGGATTGTTTCAAGCAGTGGCAAGTACTGTGAAGGAAGTAGAACAATGTGCTGGGCAAGAAAGAGACTGTAGGAGAGTCGTTTAGATCTGAGTTTTTCCACCTCAGTACTGTTGGCATTTTGGACTGGATAATTGTTTGTGGAGGAAGGAGGGCTGCCCTGTGTACTGTAGGATAGTCAGCAGCATCCCTGGCCTTTACCCTTTAGAGACCAATGGTACTTTCCCCACTTGCGACATCCAAAGATGTCTCCAGACATGGCCAAATGTCCTGGGGTGGCAGTGGGGATGCAAAATGCCCCAGTTAAGAACTGCATTGGCTTTTAGATTGAGTGGTCAGGGAAGGCTTTGTTTTAGTATCTCTGCAGAAGAGAAACATTTTTTTCTCAGTTCAGATAAGAACTTCATAGAACAATGTAAGTCTGTGTTCTATGAAACAGCCAGTTGGATCTTTTACCTGGCAGACTGAGGTTACAAAATGAAGTAGATGTAGTTAGACATTAAAATAGTCCCTTTTTTTTCATAGATGATGACAGCAAAATTTTCTGAGGTTACTTTGCCAGAGTGACCCACACCAGTGTCTCTGTCAGTGTGGTTGTGGGTGTTTGGAAAGCTGTCTTCTGGAAGTGTGCATCTGAGGAGTGTTCAGAAGAAGCGGTCTGTTCAGTCCACTCCTGGAAGCTTACTGCAGTGCTTCTCAGTCTTTAATGAGCATCAGAGCTGCTGCTGGGAGAGCTTGCTGAAACAGATTCCAGGACCCCACTCCTAGAGACTCCGATTCAGTGGGTCTGGTGAGGCCTGAGAGTTTGCAGTTCGAACATGCTCCAGAGTGTTGCTGATGCTGCTGTTCTCTGTGTTGAACAGCACTGACGGTAGAGCTCCATTTGGTTACTTTTAGGGAAGCCGTGACTTGGGATGGTCATAAGCCATCAGGAGTAGAGTTTTCGAGCTGCTTCTCTTCTCCATTCTTTTCTTCTGTCCTTTATACTGCTTTTCAGTCAAGCTCGGTAGCTTTCCCTTATGTCATCTATCATAGGAAAAGCCTTTTAAGTGTTGATTGTGCTGGCTGTGATACAACTGAGGTGTCCTAAATTACAATCGTGTAAGTAATTTGAGAGTTTTTTACCTATTATACTAAGAAATTCTATGAAGTGACACTTTTTATATGCTCAGCGTATCTTACACAGAGAAAAGAAATGAGCCATTGGCAGAATTTGTAATAATGGGAAGTCCTCTGGTATAGTTTTACCTGTTTATGGGGAGATAGTCACATTCAGTTGTTGGGCCAGTAATTATTATACAAAATGTGTATAACCCTGCAGGAGTAGGTTCTGGAGAAGGAGCCTAGGTGTTCTTAGGCCATACTGAAATATTTGCTCTTCTTGAACCATTGAACCAAATTTGTTTAGGAAAAAGTATAATTATTTTTATCAGTAAATCTAAATAGACCTGGCATTATTATTGCTGAATGGGGTTTAAAAATGTATGTATATGTGTATATGTATATATTCTGCTGTTTGGTTACAAAGGTAATTCGAACACTTCTAAGAAACAAAAGATCAAATGTTACTAAATTATATGCGTTAAAGTGAGTAATTCTATTTCTAAAGAGAATTAAAGTTGTGAATGTGGCCTGTCTAGAGGTTTCATTTGTGCCACTTTGAGAGGAAGTGATTAAAGAGATGGTTCATTGTAAGATCATTGAGATTTTAATTCTAAGACATCTTGTTATAGCAGATCATTGCGTTTTTAAGATGGTGAATTATCCTCATCTCTAGGCCATCTGTAGCCTTTAAAAAGAATCATGCTGTGGCCTCCCAAAGTGCTGGGATTCAGGCGTGAGCCACTGTGCCTGGCCGAATTTTTTTTTAACATACAAAATACTGATGAAATTCTTCCTTTAAAAATTTATATCCTTTTTAAAATAGGTTCTGTGCTCTGTAAGTATTATGAAAATAATTTATTTTTTCTATCTTTGCTTCTTTACTGAGCATATTTCTCATGTGTGGAGGACTGGGGACATAGCAGACCTACTTCTATGTAAGGAGTGTGAACTGTCCTGACTCTTCCGTAGGATGTACTCTTACTAAGCACATAGCACATCCACCTGGAGGAAATGGATTGGGCTGACAGTGGCTTAGAAGCAGTTCTAGTTTGAAACTAAGGTTAATGTGAGAGATTTTGACTAGAAGTGGATGGATTGAATATGGTTCTGCTCTAGGGTGACTTTCACCGACTGAGAACTTGGAATTCAAGGGAGAGAAAAGGCTTGTGAAGAGGATGATCCCAAGGCCTATAGAAGAACACAAACTTATTGTCTCCCAGACCTGATTAAAGGGATTCTAGCTCCTGGCAAGATAGAGATTTGGAGCTGGAAGAAACTTTAGATTGTCATCTCAAACTGTAGTGGGAAATTAGAGATTTGAAGAGACCGATGGGGTTGCAGGAGGATTTTATTTAACGTGATTAGGGGCTCAGTGGAATTGCTTCCTAATTCTAAGCCAAGGACAAAGAAAGTGGGATACCTTTTATGCACCTAGGATGATGCAGTAGCAAACAGGTTTACAGAAGCCAGAACAAAGAACAGTTAATTAACTAACTTGTAACATGTCTTGTGATGTACTTTACATTTGAAAAGTAACATCTTGAGAAACACATCTTACAGTTTTTATCTGCTCTGTGACCTTGCAACTGGTCAGCAAGAAAAACAGGAATTTCTAGATGCCTGGGAACTTTGCTAAGAATGTAGGGGGGATAGATAAGGGTTAAATGGTTTGCAGGAAGGCAGTTTAATATTGGGCCTTAAACAGAGCTGGGGAGGTATTAAACAGCGCGCAACACAGCAAAATTTATTATATAGCAACTACAAATTATAAGGTTTTGTTTTACTGTTACTGCTATTATTTAATTTCCTTCTTCAAAACAACTGATTTAGACTTCGTCAAAGTATTTAAGGGCTTGAGGGATTGGAAAATATTTTTGAATCTGCTTTCGAGAACCTTTGGCTTCTAAAGTGAAGGATGAACTAGAGGCTGAGAAACATCAAATTGAAGAACAAACATGCTGCTCAGTTAGGGAGAACTGGAGAATATGTTGTTCTGTAGAAGCTGCTTAGAGATAGTTACTGTATTCTGGGGAAATTAAAAAAAAAACACAATGAAAAATAATCATATGTGGCTTATGTAAAGAATTAAAAAGTAGGCTGAGCAAAGAATTAAAAATTAGGCTGAGCATGGTGGCTCAGACCTATAATCCTAGCACTTTGTGAGGCTGAGGCGGGCGGATCACTTGAGGTCAGGAGTTCAAAATCAGCCTGACCAACAAGGCAAAACCCTGTCTCTACTAAAAAACAAAACAAAACAAAAATCAGCTGGTGTGCTGGCGGGTGCCTGTAATCCCAGCTGCTCGGGAGGCTGAGGCAGGAGAATTGCTTGAAGGTGGAGGTTGCAGTGAGCTGAGATCACACTGCTGCCCTCAAGCTTTGGCAGCTTACCCAGGCTGGAGTGAGTGGTGCAATCTGGGCTCATTGCAACTTCCACTTCCCAGGTTCAAGTGATTCTCTAGCCTCAGCCTCCTGAGTAACTGAGATTGCACGTGTCTACCACCACACCTGGCTAATTTTTTGTATTTTCGGTAGAGACAAGGTTTTACCATGTTGGCCAGACTGGTCTCGAACTCCTGATCTCAAGTGATTTGCCTGCCTCAGCCTCCTAAAGTGCTGGGATTACAAGCGTGAGCCACCGTGCCCAGCAAATTAAACTTTTTATTTTGAGCTGCTTGTAGAATCACATGCAATTGTAAGAAAACATGCAGAGAAATCCCGTGTGCCCTTCACCTAGTTTTTTCTTGTATAACTAAGGTACGGGTAACTACACATACCTTATTCACATTCTACCCTTTTCACTTGTACTCTGCATTCAGATTTTACCAGTTTTACTTTCACTCCTTTGTGTGTGTGTTCTGTCATATCTGTAGATTTGTGTGACCACCACCACAGTCAAGATACAGAAGAGTTCCATCCCAAAGATCCCTTGTGCTACCCTTTCATAGCCATAGCAGTTTCCCTCCCTCTCTCCCTCCCTACCGCCAGCCAGCCACTAAACTCTATAATTTTGTCATTTCAAGAATGCTATATAAAGAGAATCGTATAGTATATAACCTTTGAGATTGACTTTTCTTCATTCAGTGTAATTCCTTTGAGATTCATCCAGATTGGTACATGTATCAATAGTTTGTTTCTCTTCATTGCTGAGTAGTATTCCATGGCATGCATGCACCACAGCTTGCTTAACCATTCATCTGTTCAATGACAGTTGGTTGTTTCCAGGTTTTGGCTATTATTAATAAAACTGCCATCAACATTCATGTGCAGCTTTCATTTCTCTAGAAAATTGCTTATGAATGCATACACTCTTTACTTAGAGTCATCTGCTGGTAACATTTTGTCCCATTTGCTTATTATTTGCTTCCTTTCTCTCTCTCCACTTTTCCATACACACACAAATATAAAATAAATTTTTTCCATAACTACTTGAGAGTAAATTGAATATATCATTACCCCCACATATTTTTGTATTTCCAAGAATTAAGGATGTTTTCTTACTTACTATGATGGTTAATATTAGTTGTCAACTTGATTGAATTGAGGCCTAGATAGATGGTAAAATATTGTTTCTGGGTATGTCTTTGACGGTGTTGTCAGAGGAGACTGACATTTGAGTCAGTGGACTGGGAGAGGAAGACCCACCCTCAATGTGGGTGGATGCTATCCTGTCGGCTGCCAGCGTGTCTAGAACAAGTGGGGTAAGCCGGCTTGCTGAGTCTTCTGGCCTTCATTTTTCTCCCATGTTGGATGTTTCAGTCCGCTCTTCCTGCCCTTGGACATCAGACTCTGGGTTCTTCGGCTTTTGGACTCTTGGACTTACACCACTGGTTTGCCCGGGGCTCTTGGGCTTTCAGCCACAGACTGAAGGCAGCACTGTTGACTTTCCTACTTTTGAGGCCTTTGGACATGGACTGAGCCACTAATGGCTTCCTTCTTCCTCAGCTTGCACATGGCTTATAGTGGGACTTTGCTTTGTGATTGTGTGTGCCAGTTCTCCTTAATAAACTCCCTTTCATGTATATGTGTATCCTATTATATACATATACATGTATATAATAGGAGAACCCTGACTAGTAAACATACCCACAGGAAAGTTATCAACTTAATTTAACATAACTTTTGATATAACTTTTATCAGATCTGTCATCTATAACAATTTTGTCAGTTCACCTAACAATGTCCCTTTTCCCCTTCTAGTACAGGAGCTGGTCTAGGTCCGCATATTTTATTTCGTTGCCGTGTTTCTTTTACCTGCTTTAATCTGGTAACAGGTCTTTACTTTGTCTTTATGACACTGACATTTCTGAAGAAGCAAAATAGAGAACTTCACATGTATTATCTCCTTTAGTACTTAAGGCAGATCTACAAAGTAGCTTTTATTATTATCACCTCTTTTTGATGATGAAACTGAGGGACAGAGAGATGAAATAATTTGCTCAAGTCACAAGTCTTAAATGGTAGAACCTGGATTCAAACCTGGGTGTTTTGACTTCAGAAGCCTCTTTAACCACTGAGCTCTGCTGTCTTCCATTACTCTTTTAGCCTGTTTGTAGCACTTGGCCTTTCAGAAACTGAGAAGCAGGGAAACTGTATTTTCTATATTAGCCGACATAAACAGGTATTTAATTTGTTTTACAGTAGACAATCCCTTTTGTGATTATTTCAGATATTTCATCTGTTGCCTCGAGTTGGAGTTAAAGTTGAGCCTGCATCCGATGAACATTTATGGTACTTTATGGAAGTATTAAATAGTTTAAATGAAGTTTTAAGCATCAAGCAACTGGTTGTCTTGCAAATTAGAAATGAGAGTTTACCGGAAACCCTAAGTTGTCTGGTCTGTGTCTTTCAGGCCAGGTAAGGTTAGTTTCTTCCAGGACATTCTTCAGGGCTTGGTCTAGTGTTTGTTAATTATCTCAAAGAAAGAGACCCACTATCCCTGAAGGAAGGCAGTTTTCTAATCTCTTATCTCTCTGGAAGTTTTTCTTTGTAATAAGATGTGGAGATTAAAATGTGCCTTATTCTTTCCAAGTTTCTTTTAAGGTCACTACCATATGAAGTAATACGAAATACATGTGTACAGGTTTGCCAAGATTGCAGTTTCTGTGGGAATCATAACATTGGATTTCATCACATCTGGGTTAATGAAGTATGCACAAAGGCTCTGTATGAATATAGGTTTTATATTTAATATGTATCTGGAGGCAGCAAGATCTTAGTGATGTAGTTTCCCTATAAGTGACAAGTTGAATGCTTGTAACCTGAAGGTTTAAGGTAATACCAAGGTAAGGAACTTTGCCACAGAACTGGGGTCCTGCACCTTGACCCTCTGTTCAGAAGGCGTGCATAAACACTGGGAATCTGGAGCTCTTCAGTGGAACTGGAGGCCCAGCTTATTTCCCTGGAGTATGTAGACTTTGGATTTGTTTAGAAGCAGGGATTCCAGGGCTACTGTTTTGACTTCTCTTTTTGAAGCAGTAGGGAGAAGAAATATACCAGGTCTGTCATAGTTGTATTTGAGTATTTTGGAAATGATTTTGGTCACTTTTCTTGGATTGTTTTCTCTGCAGTCTACTTGAAGTTGTGTAACTGTTAAGTTCATGATGATGGTCCTTGAGAATGGTGGTAGTTTTTGCATGGGAAATCTAGAATTTGGAATGCTCCTAACCTTAGAATCACTATCTTTCAAACTCACTCCTGTTGAAGGGTGTTGAGTATGGAACATAATTTCTCCACAGAAAGCGTGGCCAGACTCAGGGTTGTCTTTGTATGGCCTCTCTCAGGTCCACCAGTGCAAGGTGCTTAACTGACAGACCAAAATCAGAAGGTTGACTTAGAGGTCATCAAGCTTTCCCTATCTATCTGTGGTCTGTTTTAGCATCTTAGTCATTTTACTGTTTAGCATTTTGTGTCCTGCTTTCCTCCAGATTCCTTGAATAACACTAGACTTCTCTGTGACTTTGAGGGTACATTACAACTGCTTGTGACTTCGTATGTCTTCTTCTGGGAGTGTTCTTCAAGACATGACATGGATCTTGTGTTGTAGGCAGAATGATGGTTCATAGCAAGGCCTTATCATGCTTGGGGCTGAAAGTCTGTTGGTAGTAACTTCCAGATGTTTGCAGCAGCACTCCTGAGAGTAGTAGGCATTGTTATAGCAATACTTTCCCAAGAATAAGGTAATGATAGAACTGACATTTTTTTTTTAAATAAAGAACTAACACAGAAGCTTGATTATACTACTCTCTTGTGTAAAATAAAAACAAGTTTTTATGAACATTGACATTTTATTTGAACTGATACGAACCTAGGGAAAATTACTTTCAATTCTTGTATGTTTTGGTCATTTTGTTCAGTTGATTATAGTTTCTGAAAGTCACATATTTTTCCAAATTGCCATGGTAAAATTGGCCATGTGAATGAGCTTTGCAACCCTTTTTCCTTTGCCTTATTACTTTTGAGACTAGTGTATATGGAGACGTGATGGCTCTGCTTACCATTGAAGTTATTCATATAGATGGCGGATGAGTTATTTTTCAGCTTTATTTTTAAATAACTGCTTCTGTATCACAGCATGAAATCTAGATTGAGCTTGTGGTAACCTTGCTCCATAAAATGTATGCTTTCTGTAAGTAAAGGCCCTAAGTGATAGTAGTTGTTGCTGAATTGTTTGCTCCATAGAATATTTTGCCAGTATGACCTGTAAATGGGAGTTTTTAAAAGGGGATTAAAAAGTCTTCTCATATGTGTCAGTATAATTTGGTGTTTTTGTGAGTGTATAGAGGGGTAGATGAAAAATCATTGGCTATTAATTGAAAATTGTTTAATTTGATGATGAACATATGGTAGTTCCTTACATTTTTCTACTTCATAGATGTTTTAAAATTTCCAAAATAAAGAGTAAAAGAGTCTCCCCAAAAGGTAATTAAGAAAAGTGACAAAGGGCTGGGTGTGGTGGCTCACACCTGTAATCTTAGCACTGAGGGAGGCTGAGGCAGGATCGCTTGAGCTCAGGAGTTTGGGGCCAGCCTGGGCAACGTAGTGAGACCTTGTGTCTACAAAAAAATAGAAAAAATTAGCTGGGTGTGGTGGTGCACACTTATAGTCCCAGCTACTTGGGAGGCTGAAGTGGGAGGATTATTTGAGCCTGGGAGGTTGAGGTTACAGTGAGCTGTGATTGTGCCACTGCACTCTAGCCTGGGTGACAGAGCGACAGAGTGAGACTGTGTCTCAAAAAAAAAAACCACCAAAAAAACAAAATCAGATCTCAGGTTTTATTTGATAGCAGGGACAAAGGTTAATGAAATAGTTGTTGTGATTTCTAAAACGTTCTAGGGTGACTTTTTCAGTGGTGCTGAAATACTGCCCCTGAGTTACTTCAGGAGAGAGAATAGAATTTTACCGTTATTGCCTGTGTTTACTGATCATGTTAAATATTCCAGTGTGCTGCTCATACATTATAAAAAGACTCCCTCGTCCTTTTTTTTTTTTTTTTTTTAACAAGATCCTTTTATTTGATATTTGGAACTGAGTATGAATTCTGACACCAATACCTTCCTATGCTGCTTTAGGTTTTGATCTTTTTTTTTTTTTAAGATGAGGTTTTAAATTAGTCTTTATTGTTTTCATTTTTACAAGTGTTTCTCTGTGTTCCTTCCTCCACTGGACTGATGGAGAGCTGTTTCTTATTGTTTCAAAAGTACTTGTGTTTGACTTGCACTTTTTGCCACTCTGCCTAGAATTTGTCTCCAAAGTGCACATTTTTCCCAAAAGGAAAGGTTAGAATAAATATCAGGGGGTTGAAAATGCCAGGTTGGTCCGAAAGTCTTTAAAGCATAAGAAGTAATCTTGTGCGTTTCAATGTAATAATTCTGTAGATGACTTTAATCATAATAATAAAATGTGGGAGAGAAACATGAGATTGAATTTGTAATGTAATCCTGTACAGAGTACACATGAGAAATGAAGCTATTTGTTGAAACAATTTCCACCTTATAACATTTTTGGGTCTTATTTGGTAGCAAAGCTTATATTTGAGGTCTCTTTCAATTTTGGTTTTATATGTTTTTTCATTGGAAATCTTATGTTTGTTATTGTGTGATTTATACCAAAACTCTGGTACTTCAGTGGCATTAAGATGATTCTGTCTTTAATAGGCAAGTAATGATGCTATAGATCCACTCAAGCAATATCCTTCACGTTCTTCCCACCATTACCGATGTCTTGTATTACCAAGATGTCAATATGCTAAACTCTAGCATTCAGATACATCTTAAATAGACTCTGAGATTTTAGAGTGCTATATGAATTTATAATAGAGTTTCAGAAGCAAGAGAAAGTCGTCTTTAAGAGTTTTCTTTTTTTTTTTTAATTTTTTGAGCTCTGCCTCCTGTGCTCAAGCAATCCTCCTACCTCAGCCTCCCAAGTAGCTGGGACCACAGGCATGAGCCATTGTGCCCAGCTAATCTTTGTATTTTTTTTTGTAGAGATGGGGTTTTGCCATGTCGCCCAGGCTGGTCTTGAACTCCTGGCCTCAAGTGATCCACCTGCCTCGGTCTCCCAAAATGCTGTGATTACAGACGTCAGCCACTGCACCCAGCCTAAGTGTTTTCTTAAATTCTGTAATATGGGGAATGTTTAATATTTTGATGGCAACTATTATTGTCTTTAAATTTATTTTTCTTTTTTAGAGGCAGGGTCTAGCCCTGTCTTCTAGGCTGGAGTGCAATGGCACTATCATCGCTCACTGCAGTCTTGAACTCCTGGGCTCAAATGATCCTCCTATTTCAGTGTCCTGAGTAGCTGGAACTACAAGCGTGTGCCACCTGGCTAATTTTTAGATTTTTGGTGGAAGATGAAGTCTTGTTATGTCGCCCAGGCTGATCTCAAATTCCTGGGCTCAAAGGATCCTTCCACCTCAGCCTCTGAAAGTGCTACGATTACAGGCATGAGCCACCACACCTAATGTTAATTGTCTTTTAAATTTAGAGCTGCAAAACATTACAAAGGCTTTTCATTATTTTCCATCAGCGTATATTACGTTATTTGCATCAGGGTATATTGCCAAACTGTGCCTGTAATTCCTGATGTAACATTAGGCCATAATAAATTATCCTGTTATCAAGAACATTTATTAGATGTGTACTCTGTGGGCATGGTGTAGAATTAGGCACAAGACATGGTCCCTGCTCCTCAGTAATTTACAGGTGTTGAGGAGTACACAGGACATCTCTTTTAATGACCTCATTCAGTAAACATTTCCTGGGTACCCATTGTGTGCCAGCCCTTCCAGGAACTGGGGATACAGTGATGAACGGGACAGACAAGGGTCTACACTCTTGGAATTTACATGCTGGGATCCTCAACACTTCATGCGCTAAATGACAAAATTGTTCAGGACCTTACAAGGGGAGGTGTTACTTTGCTGTGGTATGGTTGGAAAGGTTGTATTGAGGGAGGAGAACTGGGGCTGGATAGGCATGAGAGTGTTCATTTCCCAGTGTGTATTCTGTGGAACCTGCTATCAAAGATTTTTGTGGTCAAATAGATGGAAAACGTGACCCACTTGGGATTGTGCAGAAGGCATCCCAAGAGCTGCAGAAATTAGGTGAGGCAGTAGGGGAGAGGATATGGAATTTGAGCTGTTTTTTAATGGGTAAAATTTTAAGAGTGAGGTTGGAGTAGAGGGTGAGTGAACTCTGTGAGAATGTGCAGGAAGCCTGAAGAGTATGGGCCATGTTGGGGGATACTGCCCAAAATGCACCTGTCTGCGGCCTCCCTTCCTACCCTTGCAGAAGCTACCTCTTGCTCTTGGCCCCACCGCGTCACCTTTTCCTTTCTTTCCATGTTTTAACACGCTCAAGTTTCTCCTTTCATAAAAACACCAACAAAAAAGGCAAACGCTGTCTTTTGCTTCCACTTCTCCCCCTTCATGGCCAAATTTCATAAGCAATCAACGGCTCACCAACTCCACATCCTCCTAGCCCATTCATGCCTCAGCTGATTTCTCTTTTGTGTTACCCCATTGCTTCCCCCTTGCAGCTCTCACTGAGCCCCTTGTGATATTCATGCTGCTAAATGTAATGAACACTTCATGCCTTATTTCACTTCTTGTAGTAAGATAGGGCTTTATTGCCCTCTACCTTCTTGAAACCTTGATTTTCTTTCTCTTTTCCCCCCTGCCAAGCCTCCAGGAAGTACAGAAAAGACATTTTCCTGACATCACACTCTTCCAAGTTTTCTCTTATATCTCCCTCTGAGGAGGCCATTTCTTTTCAGTCTTTGCAATTTCTGTTCCGTGCTTCAATGGCTATTGAACTTTGAGGTGCCTCAAAGTCTCAATCCTAGGCTCCTTCCCTTTCTTCTCCATATTCTTCCTATGCTGATCTCATCTGTGTTCAACTTTAGTTGCTTTGGTTATGATTTGTTCTCTGGTGACTCCCAAATTTACTCTCAGCCCAGATGTTTTTCAGAGCTCCTGACTTTTGTGTCCAGCTGCCTGGTGTTGCAGTAACCTCAAACTCAGCACGTCTAATTCTGGGCTAATGATCTCTACCCCTGTATCCTAATTTAATAACCTTGTCCTGGTGCATGTAACTCCCATCCATCCAGTTATATAAGCTAGAAAATATGAAGTTACTTTTTTTTTTTTTTTTTTTTTTTAGCCAGAGGCTTGTTCTGTCACCCAGGCTGGAATGCAGTGGCGATCTTGGCTTACTGCAACCTCTGCCTCCCAGGTTGAAGCAAGTCTCTTGCCTCAGCCTCCTGAGTAGCTGGGACTGCAGGTGTGAGCCACCACGCTGATTTTTGTATTTTTAGCAGAGACAGGGTTTTGCCATGTTGGCCAGGCTGGTCTCAAACTCCTGACCTCGGGTGATCCATCTGCCTTGGCCTCCCAAAGTGCTGGGATTACAGGTAAGAGCTAGCGCTCTGGCTGAGATGGGTTTTTTTCTTTATCAGTAATCCTTGACTGAGGTCAGCTGTCCACCAGTTACCTCTGAGGGTCTGTATCATTTAAGTTTAATTACCTGGAGATTTCACACAGATCCTGAAATGATATATTGTAGGTAAATGGTGTCCAGCTAATGTCTTTAATTAAAATGAAATAGTTATATACATTTAAGTCCCTCCCTCTCATCCACTTTAGTACTTATGGATAAAACAGGGAGCTCAGATTCTAAGTGATTGCTTTTGGTCTTCTTAGAAGAGCTCTAATGGTCAACATTGTTGGGTAAGAATGTCATTGTTGAATAAGTTGTCATTTAGCTATGTCAATGACCAGGTTCTGGAAATAAAAAACAAAACAAAACAATTTGTCTTTTTTTTTTCCTTTGTGAATCGTGCTTTTTATGTCATGACTAGGAACTCTTCACCTAATCCTAGGTCATGACGCTTTTTCTCCTCTAAGAGTTGTATAGTTTTGTATTAGATCTAGGATCCATTTTGAATTAATTTTTATATGTGGTCTGAGGCAAAGGTCAAGATTTTTTGTTAGTTTTTTTTTGGTCTATTGATGTCCAGTTGTTCCAGCACCATTTGTTGAAAAGGCTGTCTTTCCTCCCTTGAATTGCTTTTGTATTTTTATGTAAAATCAGTTGGGCATATTTGTAAGGAGCTATTTCTGGGATCTCTCTATTGTTCCATTGGTCTAGGTGGCTGTCCCTCTGAAAATATCACAGTCTAAATTGCGATAGCTATGTAGCTTAAAATCAAGATTTCTCCAACTTAATTTTTTTTGGTTGTTCATTATTTTAGTTATTCTAGTTCCTTTGCATTCCTAAATAAAACGTAAGATAAGCTTGTCTATATCTATGAAAGATCTTGGGACTTTGATAAGAATTATGTTGGATTTATAGATCAGCTTGGGGAGAATTGATATCTTTACTACGTCATAGTCTACTAGTGTCAACGGCTTACCACTTCAGCTAGAACACAGGAACCTTACCACGATTTAGGTCCCTTTATCCTCCCTACTTTATAGTTGGTTGTCTTAAATATCTCCTTTACATATGTTGAAAACCATATCAGACAGTATTATACTTTTGCTTTTAATTACCTAATGTAATTTTTAAAACTCAAGCGGAGAAAGTCTAATACTAGTACACTTACCTATAAAGTTACTTTGCAACATTAATTACTTTTTACTTCTAAAAGTTCTATTTAATTCTTTTAAAATTTATATCTTAGTAAGTTTCTTTCGCTTGTGTTTATTTTTTCTTTCATTCATTTTTTTTTTTTTTTGAGATAGGGTCTCACTCTGTCACCCAGGCTGGAGTGCAGTGGCACAATCATGGCTCATTGCAACCTTGACCTTCTGGGCTCGGGTGATCCTCTCACCTCAGCCTCCCAAGTAGTGCATGCCACCACATCTGGCTAAGTTTTTGTAGAGACGGTTTCTCAATATGTTGCCCAGGCTGGTCTCGAACTCGTGGGCTCAAGTGGTTTGCCCTCCTCGGTCTCCCAAGTGTGAGCTACTGCCCCTGGCCCTTTTATTTCTTGATATATATAGTTTAAAAATATTCTATATTTGTCTTTTTTTTTTTTTTTTTTTTTTTTTATTAAGACCTGAAGTGATTTTGTACTACGCTTTGCTATTTTTTTCTTGGACTGTCAATCATGATGGCCCTTTCCTTATGTGTTTTGTAAGGATTTAGCAGGCTTTTGACTGTAGGCATATTCTGAAGCAAATAGTTCTGAGAGGGTTTTTCGGTTCAGCCATGGGTGCTGCCAATCTAGGATCACTTTAAATTCGTTTCTATGCTTGGGGTTAGTTAGCTAGACTCTGTTGTATGACTGCAATATTGGGTTCTGAGTGTTCAGAGGAGACTCCTATGGAGCCTAGATCAAAGAGATGCGTGATTTTTTCCCCTTCACCAGCAGGTGTATTTTTTCCAGCCTATTATCTCACTGAGCTTGTTCTCCTTCAAGGGTTTGAGTTTTTTTCAAGGGGCTCACTTCCACCTCTCTACATTTTGTATCATCAGGGCCTTAGAATCTTCTGTCCCTCTGCAGCTTTAAACCCCTCTTGATACTAACATCAGAAGGTGCTCCCAGGAGCTCTGTAGCCTCAGTTTCTATGTTTTCTGTTTTTTAGCTCCCACTTGATTTTTAGCTCCTGGGGATTTTCTTTTCTTTCTTGAGAACTCAACTGTGCATTTTAAAAGAAACTGGTAATAATTTGTTTAGCAGTTATAGTAATTCAGTATCAGCAGGTTTTTCAGATATTGACTCCACTGTGTTACTTGAAATAGAAGATTCTGACACATAGCTTTCGAACCATTCAATAAAGTATAGATTATTGGGTCCCAGGAGGGACTCACTCCTGGCTTCTTCAAAACTGGTCACTTGGGACAAAAGTTTCTTTCTGTCTCTCAGGAAGGGCAGTAGTAGTGACACTTGTCCTTAAAAGGAAGAAGCACAGGCATCACTGCTCTTGCATCTGCCAAGCAAGTAGAGCGGTTCAAGCAGGAAGGGAATGTTCGACTGTGTCAAGTGCTACAGCAAGGTCAAGTAGGATCAAGAGTGAAAATTGACAGTAGGATTTCACAATTAGGATGTCTTTGCCAGAGTAATCCCTGTGGAATTGGGAGGCTGGTCTTTGGTCCAGGCAATTCCTGTTTTTCTCAGGAAGAGTGACTTCTTGTTTATCAGTTTGTGGTTGTTTATTTTATGCTCTCTTATTTTAATACTGTCTAGCTTCCAACCTTGCCTTAGATAGATTAGCTGTATCTGTCATAGAAACTGGATTCAGTCATAGAGTGTAGGAACTATCCTGTATGTACTTATCCTTAAAGCTTTTGTGTATATCTCAGGTGAGGTCATCAGAAGGAAGAACTGAATAGGTAAGAGCTGAGCTTGGGTATAAAAGTAAGAGAAAGAACGTATGAGGTATTGTCAGTTTTAACATGAAGCCTCTATTATGTGGAGTTTTTAAAAATTATGAAAAATTTCAGTCATACAAAAGTAGAGAGAATAGTGCATTGAGAGAATACTGCATAACCCAAATTTAATAATTTTTGTACATTTGTCATGTTTATCTTTCTTTTGCTGAAATACTTGAAAGGAATCCTGACATCATTTATATACATATCTTTATACAATGTGAACATTTTCACATGTAGTAAAAATGCTGTTATCACACGTAATATAAAACTGATTCTTTACTGCTATACGTAGACAATGGAGGCTTTTTATTTTAAAGTTCTTTGAACATGCTGAGATTGTTTCTCTTTTTCTGTCTTTATACTTGTCATACTGTCTGTCTAGGAGACTCTAGTCTGTGACCTCCACGTGGCGGCCTTAGTGCCAGTATTATTTCCTCAGTAAAGGCTTTGCTGATGACTGAAACTAAAGTGGTGTCCATTTTCCCACCCTGTTGGCCACTGCCTCCTCGCTGTTTCATTGCCTGTGTACTTGCTTAATGTGTGTCTCCTCCCTGTAGATTGTAAGCACCGTGAGAGTAGGGACCTGGTCTATCATGGTTATTGCTCTATGCCCAGGGCCTGAAGCAAGCCTAGCATATAGTAAGGAAGCAAAGGTTTAGAACAAGTCAGCTATTAGATTAATGAAGATTCCAAAATTTGCTTAATGTTTTATAACCATTATCTCTTCTTACAACTGATTTCTATTCCAGAGCTTTTCTTTTCTCAAGAGCTTTAACCAACAGCTGTGCTTGCAAAAAGTGCCGGGCTGTTGTTCCTTTCAGGACATTTAATCTTTTAAATCCTTAAAATATTGTGTAAAATGTAAGTGAGTAAAGTCACTGCTGACCTGTTAAGAGGCAGTGTTTTTACTGACATAACTCTCATTTGAGATCACTTTATTTGAGCTTGCAGCTAATAAATCTGTTTTGGCTCATATGAAACAGGATGGAATGATCTTGTAGTCCACATAGCCTTTAATTGATTATTTGAACTTCATTTATTTAGTGCGTCATTTGTATTCCATGTTAGGGGGTATGTTAAAATTGTTACATTGTTGTTGGGAATGTGCTTTAGCATGAAAAAAAATGTAATTCAATAAAACAGGTATGATCTATAATTAGACTTGGATTCTTTGGAAAGACATAATTTCAGACCTATAAAAGAGATGAGAGAATGGTACAAAGAATTACTCTGTATTCTTTTTTTTCTAGACAGAGTCTTTTTCTGTCGCCAGGTGCCAGGCTGGAGTGCAGTGGCGCGATCTTGGCTCACTGCAACCTCCACCTCCTGGGTTCAAGCAATTCTCCTGCCTCAGCCTCCTGAGTAGCTGGGTCTACAGGTGCACGCCACCACACCCAGCTAATTTTTGTATTTTTAGTAGAGATGGGGTTTCACCATGTTGGCCAGGATGGTCTCGATCTCTTGACCTTGTGATCCGCCTGCCTCGGCCTCCCAAAGTGCTGGGATTACAGGTGTGAGCTACCGTGCCCGGCCTCTTTTTTTTTTTTTTTTTTAAATATAATTTTAATTATACATTTTTAAATTTTTAAAAAATATTTTTTAAGGAGCTTTCTGGCAAAAACCGGAAAACCTGCTAGACAGATTCTAAAAGAGCTGTAACACTTACTCTGTATTCTTTACATTATTCTCCAGTGTTAATATTTTACCCTCTTAGCCTTTTTTTTTTTTTTTAAAGACAGGGTTTCACCATGTTGGCCAGGATGGTCTTGAGCTCCTGACCTCAGGCAGTCCGCCCACCTTGGCCTCTCAAAGTGCTGGGATTACAGTCGTGAGCCACTATGCCCAGCCAGCCATCCTCTTTTATAACATTATGCAGTTATCAGAATCAGGGAATTAACATTGGTATATTATTAACCAATAGATTTTATTCAAATTTCCAGATCATGCCCTTTTCCTTTCTTATATGAAAAGAAAATTTTGGATCATGAATGGCATGGAGTTGTCATGTGTCTTTAGTCTCCTTTTTGCAACAGTTTTTCCTTTCATGATTTTAACATTTTTGAAGATTATAGGCCAGTTATACAACAGGGCCAGATTTTAGCAGGTCCCTCAATTTGGGTTTAACTGACTCTCTTAGTTTGGATTCTGTTGCTATAACAGTGCTACAAACTGGGTAATTTATAAGAAAAGGAAATTTATTTCTCACAGTTCTGGAGGCTGGGAAGTCCAATAGTAAGGTGTTGACATCTGGTGAGAGCCTTCTTGCTGTATCATCCTATAGTGGAAGGCATAAAGGCAAGAGAGCAAGAGTAGAGAGGGCCAAACTCACTTTTTATCAGGAACTAATTTCTGTGATAATAGCATTAATTCATTCATAATGGTAGAGCCCTTGTGGCCAAATTCCTTCTTTTTTTTTTTTTTTTTTTTTAGATGGAGTCTTACTCTATCGCCTAGGCTGGAGTGCAGTGGTGCAATCTTGGCTTACTGCAGTCTGTGCCTCCTGGGTTCAAGTGATTCTCCTGCCTCAGCCTCCCAAGTAGCTGGGACTACAGGTGTCTGCCACCACACCCAGCTAATTTTTGTACAGAGATGGGGTTTCACTATGTTGGCCAGGCTGGTCTCAAACTCCTGACCTTGTGATCTGCCCTCCTTGGCCTCCCAAAGTGCTGGGATTACAGGCATAAGCCACTGTGCCCACTGCCAAATTGCTTCTTAATGATCCCACCTGTTAATACCATCACAATGACTATTAAATTTCAACATAAATTTTGGAGGGGACATTCAAACCATAGAACTGATGTTTCAAAACTGACATGTTTTTTCTTAGTGTTTCATATCAGGAGACATATGATGTTGATTTGGCTCATTACATGTGTTTAATCACTTGGTTAAGGTGTGTCTGTCACATTTTTCCACCATCAAGCTAGATTTTCCTCTTTGTGTTTACATAATATTTTTGAGGATACTTTGAAACTATTTAAAATTCTTTTACCTCTTAAACTCTTACCCACAAATTTTAGATTTCATTGATGAATGCACATTAATTAGTATGATGATGATGGCCAATGGTAATTTTCTAATTCCATTGTTTTTTCTGGATTTATCAGTTGTAATACTGCTGTAAGGAATGGCTTCTCCTTTTCATTTATTTATTTATTTTTGTCTTTTTATCAGTAGGAACTTACTGGTTCTTTAAATTTTAGTCAGTTATAAAATTTTAATACTTAAATGGTCATATGTTTGGCCAATAGCAGCCTTTTCAGAGGGCTCCTGTGAACTTTTGACATGTCCTCATCATTTTTCAAGTATTGTTTTACTTTCTGGAATAGCAAGATATTCTAGGCCAACACTTGGCAAACTTTTTCTGTAAGTGGCCAGATAGTAAATATTTTCGACTTTATAGACCATACAGTCCCTCTGCAACTGTTTAACTCTGCTCTTGCAACACGAAAGCAGCCATATATAATATGTAAACTAATGAGCTTGGCTGTGTTTCAGTAAAAGTTTATTTACATAAACGAATGGATGGACCATAGTTTGCCAGCCCCTCTTCTAGGCTCATGTTTGTATGTTTCTACCTCAGTCTCAGAGCTGGCCGTTTTTCCATTGGTTGCTTTAATGATGAATGGTGTTTAGAAACTGAGATCTAGGCACTAGATATGCTCATTGCTACTGGAATGTCATTGATTCTAGGCCCTTTCAGTAGACAAAGCTAGGGAATATAAGAATATATTTTTACATGCTATGTGCATTTGTGTTTGTATATAGGTGCATCTGTGTTTCTCTATATTATAAACCACTGTGTTATACTGATTTCTCCAATTCTATTTCAATTCTAGCCTTTCCACTTTTCCATATTTGTAATTTTTTTTCTCCAACATTGACAAACTTGTCTCCTTACCCACAAGTATTTGCTTATTTGTTCAATCTAGGATATATAGAAAGCAATTTTAGAATTGCTAACTTATACCTCTATAAAAAACAAACCTATTAACCAGAGTTTAATCTTTATTTATGCTTCTTTTTTGTTTTTAGCCACAGGGTTTGGTTAAATACTGTACCCCACAGTTACTTGGGTTAGTGTGCCATCCCTGTTGCCCCATTTCTTGCTGCCCTCTAACATATTGTGATTTATTTATTTATTTTTAATCAGGCAAAAAATTACATATTTTTATGTTGTGCAACGTGATGTTTTGTTATATGTATGCATTGTGGAATGACTAGATCAAGCTGCTTAACATATCCATTACCTCACATACTTATCGTTTTTTTGTGATGAGAACACTTAAAATACATTCTCATAGCAATTTTGAAGTATACCTGGCCTCTAGATATCCACAGTGGTTTGGTTCCAGGACCCCTACAGCTACCAAAATCTGTGGATGCTCAGGTCCCTTATATAAAATGGTAAGTAAGGTATTTGCATATAACCTATGCTCATCTTTCTATAGACTTTAAATCCTCTCCAGATTACTTATAATACATAATACAATATAAATGGTATGAAAATAGTTGTTATACTGTATTTTTAAATTTGGATTCTTTTTAAAATTATTGTATTTTTATTTTTATTGTTTTTTTTCCCAAATATTTTAAATCTGAATTCATAGATACAGAACCCATGGATACAGAGGGATGACTATATACAATCAATATATTGTTATTAACTATAGTTGCTTTGATGTACAATAGATCTCTTGAACTTACTCCTCCAGTCTTATTGAAATCGTGTGTCTTTTAGCACAGACATCTCTCCTCTCTCCTCAACCGCTGGTCTCTGGTAACCACCATTTTATTCTTTGTTCCTATAAATTCAACTTTTTTACATGGCACATTTAAATGAGATCACGTGGTATTTGTCTTTCTATGCCTGGCTTATTTCACTTAGCCTAATGTCCTCTAGGTTGATCCAGGTTGTTGGAAATGACAGGATTTCCCTCCCTTCGTCCCTTCTTCCCTTCTTCCCTCATTTCCTCTCTCCCTCCCTCTCTCCTTCTTTCCTTCTCTCCCTCCTTCCCTCCCTCTTTGCTTCCTTCCTTCCCTTCCCCTCCCCTCCCCTTCCCCTCTCCTTCCCCTCCCCTTCTTCCCTTCCCCTCCTCTTCTCCTCTCCTGCCTTCTCCTCCCTTCTCCTCCCTTCTCCTCCCTTCTCCTTCCCTTCCCCTCCTCTTCTCCCGTCCCTTCTCCTCCCTTCTCCTCCCTTCTCCTCCCCTGCCCTCCTCCCTCCCTCCCTCCCTCCCTCCCTTCCTTCCTTCCTTCCTTCCTTCCTGTTTCATCATGTTGCCCACGCTGTTCTCCAACTCCTGAGCTCAAGCAGTTCTCCTACCTTGGCCTCCCAAAGTGTTGGGACTACAGGCGTGAGTCACTGCACCTGGTATCCTTTTTTTTATTTATTTGTTTGTTTGTTTGTTAAACTAAATGGTATTCCATTGTGTATATATACCCGATTTCGAAAATCCATTCTTCTGCTGAGCATTTAGGTTGATTCCATGTACTGGCTATTGTGAATAATGCTGTAATGAATGTGGGAGTGCAAATGTCTCTTTGTGAGACATTTGTGAAATCAGTGAAATGTACTGATTTCATTTCCTTTGAGTAGATACCCAGAAGTGGAATTCCTGGATCATAGGGTAGTTCTATTTTTAATTTTTTGAGAAACCTCCAAACTGTTTTCCTTATTGACTATAGTAATTTACATTTCTATAACCCAACAGTGTATAAGGGCTCTCTTTCTCCACATCCTTGCTAACATGTGTTATCTTTTGTGTTTCTGATAATAGCCATTCTAGCAGGTATGAAGTGATATCTCAGTGTGGTTTTAATTTGCATTTTCTTAATGATTCGTGGTATTGAGCATTTTTTCATATACCTGTTGGCCATTTATAAGTCTTTTGAGAAATGTTTAGTTAGGTCCTTTTCTGATTTTTAAATTGGATTATTGGATTATTTGTTTTCTTGCAAATGATTGTTTGAGTTCTTTGTGTATTTTGGATATTAGCTCTTTATTAGATATATGGTTTGCAAATATATTCTTTCATTCATTAAATTGTCTGTTTGCTTTGCTTTGTTGATTGTTTCCTTTGCTTAACAGAGTCTTTTTAGCTTAATGGAGTCCCATTTGTCTTTTTTTTTTTTTTTTTTTTGCTTTTGTTACCTGTGCTTTTGGGTTCATAAGGAAAAAAATGTCTTTGCCCAGATTAATTTCATGGAACTTTACCTCCATGTTTTTTTCCCAGTAGTTTTCAGTGTCAGGCCTTACATTTAAATCTTTAATTTTTTTTTTTTTTTTTTTTTGAGATGGAGTTTCAATCTTGTCGCCCAGGTTGGAGTGCAGAGGCCCAATCTTGGCTTACTGCAACCTCCGCCTCCGGGGTTCAAGCATTCTCCTGCCTCAGCCTCCCAAGTAGCTGGGGTTAGAGGCACATGCCACCACACCTAGCAAATTTTTGTATTTTTAGGAGAGACGGGGTTTCACTATGTTGGCCAGGTTGGTCTTGAACTCCTGACCTCAGGTAATCCACTCACATTGGCCTCCCAAAGTGCTGTGATTACAGGCATGAGCCATTGCGCCCAGCCTCCTTTAATCCATTTTGACTTGGTTTTTGTATATGGTGTGAGATAAGTGTCTAATTTCATTCTTCTGCATATAGAAATCCAGTTTTCTTGGTACCATTTATTGAAGAGATTGTCCTTCCTCCACTATGTATTGTTGGCATCTTTTTGAGGGCCAGTTGATTGTAAATGTGTATTTTTATTTCTGGGTCTTATATTCTGTTCTATTGCTCTCTGTGTGTGCTTTGATGCCAGTACTGTGCTGTTTTGATTACTGTAGGCTATATTTTGAGATCAGGTAGTGTGATGCCTCAGACTTTATTCTTTTCGCTCAAGATTGCTTTGCCTATTTGGGATCTTTTGTGATTCTATGTGAGTTTTAGGATTGTTTTTTCTATTTTTGTGAAAAATGTCATGGATTTTGGTAGAGATTATGTTAAATCTGTAGATTGCTTTGGGTAGTAAGGACACTGTTATAATATTCTGCAATCCATGAACATGGGATATTTTTCCATTTTTTTTGTTGTCTTCTTCAGTTTATTTCATTAACAATTGTTGTGTTTTTCATTTTAAATATAGTTAGCATAATTCCCTTCTGTTTAATTGCATTTTTAGGCCATTTCACCCATTCTTGTTTATTTTATGTTGCTGTTTTTGAGATGTGAAACATCAGTGTAGTTCCAAAAGTCAAAACATATAAAAAGGCATATTAAGTGAAGTGTTATTCCACATCCATTTCTTTTACCTAGTTATAACCTGCCTCCCTTTCGCTGTTCCCATCTACTTGCTGTAGGTAGCCAGTCTCATTAGTTTCTAATTTACTGTGTTGTGTGTCTTTTTGCACAAATAAGCATGTGTATGTATGTAACTCTTACTTTTTCTTTCTTCGTCATAGAAAAGGAAGCATACTATAGATTATGTTTTCGTTAATTCAGAAGCTCAGGAGTTGGTCAAAGTAGAACCCTTTTGTGTGGTGAAATGAGTGGACTCAGCTAAATCAAGTTATTGGAGTGGAGAGTAGGAACTTCTTTAGGTTATGGTCAGGTTAAGCCTAGAACAGGAAGCAAGCCAGGCTCATCCAGGCTTTTTGCCTTGGATTAAAAAGACACCAAATTATTTGGTAGCAGGGATCTTGATGATAACAATTTCTCTTTCTTGACTCTGCTCTAATCTAGACCTTTGTCCTTCAGTCTAGAAGTTACCCTCTATGCTTAATGCACATTTGCTACTCTAGGGTCTCTTTTTTTCTCTGTTGTCTTAGAAAATTCCTTTGTACTTTTTTTGTCTGAGTCTTCTCCTCATTATATTCCATATCATCCTCTGTCTCAGTTTATCCTGTCATTTTGGTGGAGCACATCCTTTAGTAGCTTCATAAGAAAAAATACAGGAAATTTTTTAGGCCTGCTCTTTTGAAAATGTCTTTATTCTACCCCCGTACTTGATTATTAGTTTGACTGCATATAGAATTCCAGATTACAAATAACTCTCCTTAAAATTTTTTACAACTTTACTCATGTATAATTTACATACATTAAATATTTCTAGTGCTTAACATTCATTCCTGAAAATTCAGTTTTGCTCTGATATCATTTCCCTTTAGCCTGAAGAATTCTGTGTGGTGTTTCTTGTAGTGCAGTCCTGGTGGTGATGGGTTTTCTCTTTTATCTGAAAAACGTCTTTGTTTTGCCTTCATTCTTGAAGGATATTTTTGCTGGAAATAGGATTCAGGGCTGACAGTTTTTTTCTTTTAGCTTTTTAAAGATAAATTATTCCATTGTCTTTGGTTGGCAGGAAAGATGATGATAAAAAATAAGGAATCTGCTGCCATTCAAAATGTTCTGTTTAAGGTATTTCATTTTCCATTGAATGCTTTAGATTTTCTCTGTATTGTTAGTTTTCAGCAGTTTGATTATGATGATATAGATACAATTTTTAAAAAATTTTGGCCAGGTACAGTGGCTCATGCCTGTAATCCCAGCACTTTGGGAGGCTGAGGCAGGCAGATCATCTGAGGTTGGGAGTTTGAGACCAGCGTGACCAACATGGAGAAAGCCTGTCTCTATTAAAAATACAAAATTAGCTGGATGTGGTGGCACATGCTTGTAATCCCATCACAGATTTGCAGAAAAATATACATATATAGATTCAAGAAGCTTAGTAAACCCCAGAAAAGAAAAAAAATTTTTTTTTGAGACGAAGTTTCACTCTTTTTGTCCCAGCTGGAGTGCAGTGGTGCAATCTCAGCTCATTGCAACCTCTGCCTCCTGGGTTCAAGCGATTCTCCTGTCTCAGCCTCCAGAGTAGATGAGATTACAGGCAGGCTCCACTACATAAAGCAAATTTTTGTATTTCTAAAGTTGGGGGTTTCACCATGTTGTCCAGGGTGGTCTCGAACTCCTGACCTCAGGTCATCTGCCCACCTTGGCCTCCCAAAGTGCTGGGATTACAGGTGTGAGCCACCACGCCTGGCCAATTACCCTTTGTTTGACATTTTGATATTGTTCTGTAAGTCCATAATATTTTATCTTTTTGTTCAGTCTTCTTTCTTGTTTTTCAGGTTGTTTAATTTCTGTTGATAAAGTTTAAGCTCCCTGAGTGTTGATTCTTTTACCTCTATTTTGCTATTGAGCTTATCCACTGAATTTTTGTTTCAGATACTATATTTATTAGTTTTAAATTTCTATTTTTTTTTTCTTTTTGAGACCAGGTCTCACTCTGTTGCCCAGGCTGGGGTGCAGTGGTGTGATCTTGGCTCACTGCTACCTCCACCTCCTTGGCTCAAGTGATCTGCCCACCTCAGCCTCCTGAGTAGCTAGGACTACAGGCATGTGCTACCATACCCAGCTAATTTTTGTGTTTAGACATCTAAAAGAAAGAAGCGAAGGAAAGGGGAAGGGAAGGGGAAAGGGGAAGAAGAAGGGGAAGGGGAAGGGGAAGGGGAAAGGGGAAGGAGAAGGGGAAGGGGAAGGGGAAGGGGAAGCGGAGAGAAAGAAAAAGAAAAACCTGAATTCAGACAGTTCTAATTAAGTTGGAAAGGAAGGAATCTATTTAGGACACGTTTTGAAGATAGAATAGACAAAATTTGTTAATAGAGTACTAATGGAGAAAAAGAGATTAGATGTCTACTGTTGCTGCCCAGGGATGATAATGATGTCATTAATCTGGATATAGTACGCAGGTGGAAAATTTAGTTTGAGGAGAATAATAAATTGAGTTAGAAACATGTTGCATTCAAAGTGCTTGTTAATATTACTCAGCAGGATGTTGGAAAGTTAAAGAGCTTTGAAGAGCAGAGCTGGAGATGATTTAAAACTCTTTAAAAGAGAAGCAAGATGAGGTATAAGAGTAGAATCTTCTATATGGTAGAAACTGAAGAGGTAAGTGAAAAAAAGAGAAGTCTGTAAGAGAAGAAGTGTGTAACTGGAATTCTGACAAAGAGTTGAGACAGAATGGGCAGAAACAATATTTGAATAGAGAATGGCTGAAAACTTTCTAAAAAAACTTCCTAAGACTTATTAAAGTTATTACGTAACAAGATTCAAGAAACCTATTAACACCAAGCAGGTTAAAAATGAAATCCATACCCTGGTCTAGTGTAGTAAATCTGTGGAAAATCAAAGATAAAGAGAAAAATTTCAAAAGCCGCTGGGTTGGTGAGAAAAAATGTTATACTTTCAAAGAATTGACAGTTAGATTAATGGCTGACTTCTCAATGAAACAGTGGAGGCTGTAAGACAATGGAGTGTGATACCTTCAGAGTATGATAGTAAATAACTAACAGTCTAGAAGTTTAAAACCTAAGAAAGGCTGAGTGTGGTGGCTCACATCTATAATCCCACCACTTTAGGAGGCTGAGGTAGAAGGATTACTTGAGCCTAGCAGTTTAAGACCAGCCTGGACAATGTAGTGAGACCACGTCTCTTAAAAAAATAAAATAAAAAATTAGCTGGATATGGTGGCATATGCCTGTAATCCTAGCTACTCAGGAGGCAAAGGTAGGAGGATCGCTTGAACCTGGGATTTTCCGGTTACAGAGCTATGATCGTGCCACTGCACTCCAGTCTGGGTGGCAGAGTGAGACCCTTTCTATACAAAAAGAAACCCAACCTCCTCCCCAACAAACCTGAGAGAATATCCATTACGAATAAAGATGAAATACAAATGTTTTAAACTTGACAGTGTTTCAGTTGTGCTAGTCACTCTACAATTTATCCAAAGACATAGCTAGTGGCTACCATATTGGCCAACTTAGATAAAGAACACTTTCATCATATTAGAAAAGACAGATATTAAGAAAATACAAGAAGATATTTTGAACAACATTCTACTCTCATCAAGAAACATTAGATGAAATTGAGAAATTCCTATAGAAATATAAATTAATAAAATTGATTCAAGAAGAAAATTTTAAAATATGAACTGTCTTACCTGTTTAAAAGTTATAATTTTTCTCTTCTGATGCCTTTCTTTGGCTATTGTATCAGGGGAATACTGCCCTCACAGGATGAGTTCTCTGTTTTCTGGAAGAGGTAAAGGATTGATAATCTTTTTTTCGATGTTTGGTAGAATACACAAGTGAAGACATTTGAGCCTGAAGTTTTCTTTATTGGAAGATTTTAAATTAATAATTCAATTTCTTGTTATATGTCTATTCTATTCAGATTTTCTAGTTTTTCTTCTTCTTCTTCTTCTTCTTCTTCTTCTTCTTCTTCTCTTCCTCTTCTTCTTCCTCTTCCTCTTTTTTTTTTTTTTTTTGAGACAGGGTCTTACTCTGTCACTTGGCCTGGAGTTCAGTGGTGTAATCATAGCTCACCACAGCCTTGATCTCCCAGGCTTAGGTGATTCTCCCACCTCAACCACCAGAGTAGCTGGGCCTACAGGCACATGCCACCATGCCCATCTAATTTTTTGTACTCTTTTTTTTAAGAAAATAGAGTTGGGGGTTTTGCCATGTTGCTGTGGCTGTTCTTAAACTGCTGGACTCAAGCAGTCCGCCTACCTTGGGATTACAGGTGTGAGCCACTGCACCTGGCTAAATTTTCTGTTTCTTTTTGACTCAATTTTAGTAATTTTTGTTTCTGGGAATTTGTCCATTTTTTAAAAAGTTGTTTATTGTATTCCTTTATAATCCTTTTAATTTCTGTAAGGTTTGTAGAGATTTCCTTTCTTTCATTCCTATTCTATGGTCACCCTGTGGAGGTAGAAAGTACCCCCTCCCAATTAACAGGTAGGATGTCTATGCTGGAAGCACTCCACACACCAAGAAAATTTGAGAGAAATTTTATTATTTACCCAAGAGACTTCTGGGGATGGTAGGGTTAGTACAAGTGGGTCTGGCCTGCCTTGAGTTAGACTGAGGGAGTGGGCTATTCCTTTATAATGGCTAGGGTGCTGGGGAGTTCCCATGTGCAGGTGAGAATTGGCAAAACTTGAATTTTCTGCTTGGGCCAAAGGCCAGGCACATGTGGACTTTCTTATTAGCCTGCTCAGTTGTGGGTTCAAAAGGGGAAAAGTGAGGTGAGGCTGAACATAAGTCAATGATCAGACATCAAAAATTTAACAAATGGAGTGAGACTCCTTATTACAGTTCTTGACTTTGGAATTAAAAAAATTTTTTTGTACTTCTTTTCTTCAGATTGTATAATCTTAATGATCTACCTTCAAATTTATTGATTATTTCTTCTGTCAGCTTAATTCTCCTCTTGAGCTTCTCTAGTGAATTTTTCATTTCAGTTGTTGTCTTTCTACTTGAAATTTCCACTTGGTTCTTTTTTAATAATTTCTCTTTGCTGATATTCTCTGTTTGCTGAGTCATTGTCATCATAGTTTCCTTTATTTTAAAAGTGTTTTCTTTTAGTTCTTTGAACATATTTGTAATAGCTGCTTTGAAGTCCTTATTGGCTAACTTCAAAATCTAGGCTCCCCTAGAGACAGTTTTTATTGAAACTGTCCTCCTTCCATGTATGGGTCATGCTTTTCTGTTTTGTTGCATATCTTATGAAAACTGGATATATATATATATATATATAGATACATATATATATGTATCTATATATATATTTTGAGGCATTGAAGTATCAGAAAACTGGATATTTTTGATAATATATTCTGTATTTTGATTCCCTTCTCCCTAGAGTTAGATGGGGTTGTTCTTTATTTGTTTAGTGACTTGGATGGACTAGTTAATTCCGTGGAGTCTGTTTCTCCATAGAGTGTGTGTGTGGCTGCTGATGTTTCTGCTTAGTTCTTCCTTTCTTGTTTTTATTTTTCAGTGTGACTGTCAAGTATTTGCCCCTTGGGTCAGCATATCTTAGTGGTCAGCCTATGACTGGTCAGAGGTTGTGTTTAAATTCCTTGAAACAATGAGCTTCCCTTTGTTAATGGTTTTTGTGAGGCTTGGGACATGCATTCAAAGTTCAGAAAGTCTGCTCTGGGTTTTATTTTTTCCATTTGCAAGGCCTCATCTTTTTCCAGGGATAAGTAGCTTGCTGTGGCCCTGTCATTTCTTTCCTTCATGTTTGCAGTCTTGTACATGTGCACAGTCTTCAGACCAGCAGGATAAAATAGATTTTTATCAAGGTGCAGTTTGGCTGTCTCATTCTTTAGTTCTCCATGTTAAATTTCTGATTTGTCTGCTGATCTGTTGCTTGCCCTGACTGGTATTGCAAACTCAGGTTAGCTGTAATATTGGATTTCCCTCATTTTTTGCCCTTGAAATTACTTTTGTTTTTGACAATGCTTGTGGTCATGGAATTCTTCTCCAGATAAATTTGTCTCCCTCTGGCAGTGGAGCTGCCAGTCATCACAGCTTGTCCTACCGTGGTAGCTTCTGCAGCAAGGAATTGGGAGCGAGTGTGGGGTGATAGGAGCTCCAGGCTAACACACCACACTTTTCACTGTTCTTACCAAGATTCAGTAGATTTTCTTGGACCGGCACTTCTCAATTTGTTGTAATGTTTTTGGTTAATATTAAGATCTTTTTTTTTTAAATTTTTTAAATTTTTAAATTTTTTAATTGTTTTTTATTTTTGAAAGAAAGAAAAAGAGAGAAAAGAAAGTGAGAGTGAAAGAAAGAAAAAAAAGAATGTAAGAGAGAAAGAAAGAGGAAGAGAAAGAGGGAGAGAGAACGGGATTCTTGTTCTATTGCCCAGGCTAGCAT